>PPHD01021090.1:0-13387 GCA_002909625.1 Bambusicola thoracicus | reverse complement strand
CCGCCTCCTGCGGGCAGCCGCCTCCCGGCTCATGGCTGCGGCTGCCCTGGCTCCAAGGAAGGGGTGGATTTGCTGGAGACTGCCTCTTGCAGAGCAGTCAGCAGCCTCCGCGCCTCCACTCGCAATCCGCTCGCAAGACTCTGCTGTCTCACGCACTGGCAAGGTCTCAGTGTCTCGTGCTCCCACAGGAAGACGTTCACACCTCGAGAGTCGCCAGCAAGACTCAATGCGGGCTGGGCCCGCTGGGTAGAGGTAGGAACGCGGCTCACTGTGACGTCATGGAGTGACTGTGACCCTGTGGTGCCATCACAAAGCACACAGATGGGTGGAGCTTTGCTGTCCAGTGGTTAATGGCACCAACATTTTGGGCATTTTCCTGCCAGAATGCCCCCAAGGACTTTCAGTGGCACATTTTCCCAACCAGTGACAAATACAGGATTTCTTGAAGCAACCGGTAGAACAGCTTTGGTGTTGCCGTTGATCAGTGCTGTAGTTGTGACCGTGCCGGCATGTGATAGTCGTGCTAGCAAAGTCAGTGCTGTGCTGGGTATTTTTCAGCAAGCAGTGAAGGGGCAGTGCTTCCCAAGAAGGGATTGATCCCCTTCTTAGTGGGGAAAGAGCAGCACAGCTTCTCCGCTTCTCTTGCCTCCTTCCTGTCTCTTCCCGGCCCTCCTCTGCACCCTCCGGGCCTTTCCCTTCCATCCTAAGCTTATCTGTTCCCTTTGTGGGTGACTTCTACCGTGTCTTGTGTGGAGAGTCATGAGCGTCAGTCCTATGTTGATAGCACGTTCTGATTGGTGTGTGTTCTCCTGCTGACGGCTGTGCACTTGAATATCCCTCTGGATGGCTGCACGGCCTTCTGCTGCATCAGTCTCTGATTTGCTTGTAAGCATTTCTGGGTACAGTCTGAATGCCTGCATGGGCAGGTGAGCCTTAGAGGCAGTAATTGTTTTCAGAAACGTTTTGCCCTGAGTAACTTGTGTGTTGGTTTAATGGTAATTGTTTTTTCACTGCTTAATATTAGCCTTTGAAGAATCAGTTTTCCACTATTCATGTTTGGAATCTGTTTTTATTGACAGTAATTTTGTTACTAACTTCATCCTTTAGTGGATACTGACCACGACTGCACCCCAAAGCAATCTCAGTGTGATTGCTGTGCTCTCTAGTAGCTATCCCTTAATAGCTCCATGTTGAGGTCAGTGAGTGATTAGTTTGCTGAATACATTTGGTGAGCAGAATGTTGGACTTTAAGTCAGAATTTAGGTACAGCTGAGTCAGAAACATTAGAGAACTCCAAGTCCACTTCATTCTCACAGCTGCCGTTATCAATTAGGTTTGTAATCCCGCCGTAAAAAAAAGAGAAAAGATAAATGTGGTTTGTTTAAACCATTTTTCCATGAAACACAGCAATTACAGTTCTAGCTTGCAGTTCTTTGTTGATAGTTCATGAACAAATCTTGTATGATTTTGCCAATTGCTAAGACAAGGCTAGACGGTCTTCAGTTATCCGGAGTCATCCGTAACTCTTTAAAATTGAGACTTCTTGGCAGTCCTGCAAGTTCTGGCGTTTATGGGGTTGTTTTCCATGATGTTCTAAAAGGTTAACAGTGCTCTAATTCCTCTCAACTCCTCGGTCTTTGTTATCTTGACCTGTTGATTTCATTTTTTCCCCTTTTTTTTTTTAAACCCTTGGCAGACAGCCCATGTTAATGCAGGCCATTTAGCAGCTTGATTATCAGTCATCTGATCAAACCAAATTGAGCCATAACTTTTCGTTGAACTCCCTAATCCTAGCTGTAATTGAAGAGTGTCTGTGAGGCATTTCTGCCTCTTTTGCATCTTTCTGTGTATAGTTTTACCATCAGCATATGCTTGCATGTCGGGTTTTTGGTATGTTTTATTAAATCTCTTGTTATTAATTCTGTCTGCTGATCTCTCGTTTATTCCATTAGCCACTTCTTATCCACTTCTAACTTTTTAGGTATTGCTTTTATATCTTTTAAGCAGGAATATTTTTAGCCCGCGCTTCTCCTTAATTATTTTTTGGTGTAATTATGTTTTTTTCAGCTGCCACTGGAAAGTCCCTGAAGAATTTGTAATTATCAGCAATGCTTTCCCTGTGAAACATGATGCTCCCATAAGTAACGTTAACGTAATCACGTTATTTACGTTATAATTACGTCATCAGTGCTCACAAGACTTGTCCTTTCTAAAGACCTGAGTCTGAAAGACGTTAAGGAGATACAGAATAGACTTGTTATGTTGGTGACTGAATTGCAGACTTCTCCACAAACATCAGTAACTTCCTCTGCCTGTAAAGCTCCTGTTGGTTTTAAGGTGCTGTCTGTGCAGGTATATTTGAAGGATCTGCTTCTAACAAAGGACCTGTGTCAATGGGAAGGTTTAATGTGAAAATAATGTGATCAAGCGCTAAGTTGCCTTCACCAGCAATTAAGTGTAACAGCACCTAATGGCAGACTAGGAAGGATCAGCCCGAGGGCAATTTCTACCACTGCTTCTCTGCGGCATCGCTGTCTAACTTAATAAACTTTTCATGCACAAAGTTTCAATTAAAGGGAACGCTCTTTGTATTTAAAATCAAATCAGGCATGTTCTCTCGATAGTCACGTGGCAGCTGAGATGTTATGGTCAGAGTGCTCTACCTCACTGCCAAGACCGATGAGAAAGGAGCTGACACAAAGCTGTGCCCATCACAGCACCACTGCAGAGCATCCCCAGGCCTGATATTAAGCTACATATTGTTATGGTAAAGGCATTTAAAGGCAGAGAGCTAACTTTCTGGTTTCTAGCTGCATTCTCTCCTTGCTTCCCTCCTCCCCACTGCTCCAGTGTGAATCCCCTGTGGGCATTGCCCTGCTCCCATGCACGGTGATGTTTACTCCACCTGAGATGTCTCTTTGTTTTCTTACTGTAGTTCCTCACCCAACCTGTAATTGCTGTAGGAACACTAATGAGCTCCCTGTGATAGTGGCAAATGTTATACTCATTTTACAGACAGAGGATGTGTCTGGGCAGAGTCGCGGTGATTTTATCAGTGGAACCAGGAACAATCATCTTTTGCTGACTTTTAAAAAGGACCCTTCTTCTGGGGTCATCACTTGCTTATTTTTATAATAAACTCAGTGTCAAGAAAATAGAAGGCTGTGCAACTTCCAGCAAGGTCAGGTATAGAGGAATTTGGAAAGAGGGGATGAAGGCAATGCTGACTGTGTGCATGGAGTTAAATGGTGAGGTGCAGAGAGGCAAGGCAGACCCACAGCATGCTTTTGTCATTGGAGGGTCTTTGTAAACGAATCTCAGGTGAAAGAGCCTGAAGTACATTTGAGATGAACTTCAGCAGACTGAAAGGTTAATTAGTGGAACAAGGTGGGCTGTAGCTCGGTAGCCTAAGCTGAAGCAGCCACTGTTGAAGCTTTTGCATGGCAAAACTCCTGATTTCAGGTAAGTTCTGTCTGGATGAAGAGTGAAGAGAATGCTTTTCATACTACTTATGCTTTTTGTTCTGGTGATGCTGGTGGCTATGACTGTATTTCTAGAAAATTAGTTTGCAGACTCTTTTTATATCTTTAATACTGTGCAGACACATTACAGAGGCTGGTGAGCTTTTGGGGTTAGTGTGGACCACCAAACACTGCAATCTTGAAACTAAAACTGGACTCCCTTCTTCATCATTGTTTAACAAATCCAAGATTAAAAAAGAAAACACTACAAGTATTTCATGCCTTTGCAGTGGTACAGTACTTAACAATTGCATTCCTGAACGTGTGTGAGCACTGCTTTGTTGTTTGGTACTGGGACCTCTGAAGCAATGCTAGCTGCTTTGTAGGGTTGGGAATAGAGGACTAGCCACAAAGCTGTAGCGTAATGGCACTTTGAGATGCATGGAAGAGTTTGTATTTTCAAAATGAACAAGAAGTGAGCACGTGTGCATGATGCCTTGTGGATTGGTCCATTGTCAGCAATGCCTCATTTGGAGAAGGGGCATCTTCAGTTTCTTCTTGTGATCCTTTGGAAATTTGCATGGTGGGAGAAATGATGCTAACTGTTAGTGTACTTGGTGAGTCAAGCTAATCCTTTGGCAAACCAGGTATGGTGGTGTTTTTGACAGTGATATCAGTAGCAGCAACATTATGAAGGTGTGAGTTTTCTTTTGTTTTTTGTTTTTCACCTGGTCCCTGTCCTGCAGACTGGCTGGTCGCACACCCTGCAAGCTTCTCTTCTGTAGCCATGAGATCTGCTGAGTTCAAACCCAACAGTTCAGCCCCCTCAGTATTTCACAGGACACCTATGTGTGTTGCTCCTTACCAAAATCCTTCAACATTTTTTGGAAGGACTCCTCTTGACTGAAGGCCTCAAGAGCCCAATCTTCAAGTTGATTCCTTGTGGAAGTCCTTCAGCATCCCCAGAAAGACTTCTTACAAATGTCTTGTCATCACTTCAGATTCAGTTCTGACAAGAGGCCACAAGGGCCCCATTTGTAAAAACCTTGCACATCATATTATATGCCCACAGTTACTGTAGACATTTCTGGGCTGCAATAAACTTGCATGACAGAAACCATTCTTTCTTTTTACAGGTGACATCCCCAAATTGCTAGGTTCTATTCTCCGTTGCTTTGCCCCTTAGCTGGTGTTACACAGCTATGCAAACTCCTACCAGATCGGAACGGTTGCATTTCATCCTCTTTCCCTGGAGAGTCAATGTCGGCAGAAGTGAAAGGCAATGGAGAATTGAGTTATACAGCCTCACTCTTCTCCCCAAGTGAGCATTTCAAAGTGGTTCGTTCCAGACATAAATGAAGGTGTGGGATTTGGAGATAGCTTGGATAAATGCATTTCTTTGTGTGTGACCTCTAAAAATGAGGAGACGAACTTGCTGCAGTATGTTGCAAGTTGCAGAAGAGTAATTAGCTGGGGAAGGGTCACCCCGTTTGTCAAAAAAGCAAAATTAGATTAGAGAAGGCATTTTGGCCATGGGGCCTTCCTTAGGCTAAAGGAGAACAGGATGTTGTTCGGTTTTGCTGTGTCCTACTTTCACCATGCCCCGGGGAAGACCCCCAAGGCTGAAAACTTATTTCTGATTGTTTTATAAATGACTTTTTCTTCCCTCTTTGGCATTGAAAATAACATCAATTTTGAGCTGAAGTGTTTCTGTTGGAAAGATGCTTCCTGAACAAAGGAAGAATTTTAAAACATATTTAAGTAGTGACTAATTTGTTGTCACTTTCTTAGTTTCCTTCCATATTCTCTTTTCTTGCTAGGCTGAGTGTGTGGTTTATCTCCCAGCTTTGGCGTTCAGTATGATTGTATGGGTATCTTGTTCAGAGGGACTAAAATTTCCAAAGGCACATAAGCTAAAACATGAACTGGGTTTTGTTCCCAGAAGCTTCCAGGGAACTGATGAAGTCTAAACCAGTGCTGTGCAGGAGATGCGGTGTTCAAGGCCAGGTTGGATGGGGCCCTGGGCAGCCTGGTCTAGTATTAAATGTGGAGGTTGGTGGCCCTGTGTGCAGCAGGGGGGTTGGAGCTTCATGATCCTTGAGGTCCCTTCCAACCCAAGCCATTCTATGATTCCATGATATTACGCCTATATATAGGGATTAGGAAGAGAAAGATGTAACTGCATGGATAACTTGTCATCAAAACCACAAGTAACTTACACCAAGTGAGTAAATCACGTGCACGTTGAATTCAAGTTCCTAGAGTACTTTGAGGTGAATTGATGAAGATTTTTTTCTTCTTGCATAATCTTGAATATGGATCACACTAACCAGTACGGGTAAGCTATTTCTCTCTAACATCTTTATAGAATGAAAGAAATAAAATGGAATCATAGAATAGCTTAGTTTGGATGGGATCTTAAGGATCATCCAGTTCCATCTACCTGCCATGGACTGGCTGCTCCCACCAGCTCAGGCTGCCCAGGCCTTTAATATCCAGCCTGGCCTTGGGAACCTCCGGGGATGAGGCACCCACAGCTCTGGGCAGCAGTGCCAGGGCCTCACCACCCTCTGAGTAAAATTTCTTCCTGACATCTAACCTAAATCTCCTCTCTTTTAGTTTAATAGAAATAGCAGTGCTCATGACTGGAGAGTGGTAACTGTATGGCATGTAACTTGCACATAGAAACACCCGGTTTTGCTGTCATTATATAACCTGTCTGTAGTTTCAACTGTGGTCATTTACATTCTAAGCAACCATGAGATAGTTTAATTAATCTTTGGTAAAAATGAAATAGTGTGTCTTTGGAAGGACTCACAAGAAAACAAAAAGTCTGTTTCCAATTGGAGGAACAGTTGCAGCGTGAGCTGCCAACATAGCACCTGCCGAATGGTTAAAGCTTCTGCCTTCTTTCCCCCGTCTCTGCAAACTGTTTTGTGATTATTTGATGATTTTAATAAACGTTTCTCTTGGATGTATTTTCTGAATGGCTTTTGCTGGTGCTGTGCCTGCTGCTAGCTTTAGGTTGGCTCTTTGTGATGTTGGTCACATCAGCTGTGTGAAATAGCACATTGACGCAGCAACACTTAAGACAATGAAATGTGTGGGGAAAGCACTTGAATCCTCGTTATCTTTTCCTTCTTTGGCTGCAGCTGGTTGTGCTGAAAGGGAACCCCTTCTTCTGACTGGAATTTTAAGAATTAAAAGCTTCACAATCAGCATTTCCTACCAACTCCAGGAACATGCCTAGAATTTACAATTCAATCCAGATCTTTTTAAGTGGCTGCTAACTTCAGGTGATGATTTCTGACTACAGGCCGATACTCAAAGAGTGGCAGTCAGCACTTCCTGAAGCTGATGCTTTTAGATTAAGGTAAGCATCCTGTAAAAGATCACCTGTATTAGTGTAGGCCCTGCTGAGCTTTACCCCGATGAAAGGCAGCATGGACGAACCCCTTTGTAAGATTTATTAGGCAACATGCAAACATTGCTGTCACAGTTAGAAGCTGAAATACAAAATAAGACAAAATAAAAGCCAAAACCAACATGAGCTGATGATGCATCAAATAAAAACATCTCGTGTGTTGCCCAGAATGTCAGGCTGTCCTCCAGGAAGAATGATTTCCATGGGGACAAGGGGCCTGCTGGTGGAAGCTAGGCTGCCAGCCCTCTGTACACGTACGCCAGATATTTATAGCATGCTTAGAAATGTAAATAGAGGGCATGCAAAAAATGTTAAATATAAAACATTATCAAAGATGACATGAATTGTGGTGCTTAATGAATCTAAGCAACCAGCCTCACTACTTGTTTATTAAATGTATCTTATCATACACGCAGATCTCTGATGAATGGGAAGAAACGCAAAGTGTTGCCCCAGGCTATCGAGGCAGATCTGGACTGATGCTGCCAAGTGAGCACAGGAGGCTTTGGAGGTGAGGGAACGGTTTTTTCACGAATTTAGCATTTTATTTAGAAGCACACCCGAAGGCATCACTGACTTTAAGGCTAACAAGGGGTCGTTAGACTGTGTTATCTGATTAAATTATTAACTAGGAGCATATAAAAACATCTACTTCCTTCATATTGAAGACACTTGAAACTTTGGATGTCAGGATCACCCAGCCCTTCCTCACATTGCTCAGAGGGATCTGGCTTTGTCCAGTATGGAAAATGTCAAGTGGTATTACGTGCTTTATTATTACCTTTCTCTTCTGGCTCTTACTGTTTGGTGGCAAATTTGTGGATCATCCAGTCCAACTCCTGGCTCCACACAGGACCACCCGAATCCTATGTCTGACAGCGATGTCCAAATGCTCCTTGGACTCTGGCAGCTTGGGGCTGCTACCACTGCCCTGAGGAGCCTGTGCCAGTGTATGGCCAAGGAGAGTTCTGTATTCATAGAAAAATGCCCTGAACAAGCTTGTCCAAGACCAAAAACCTTTGGCAGCTGCATGGAAGAAAGTTTACGAACTGACAAGCTAGTTTGATGCCTGCAGAATTGGAGAGCAATGTTTAGGCAAGATGGTGTCTGCTGGTCATGGTGGTTGTTGTGTTTGGGTCATGGGTCATGGAGAAGGCACAGTGGCTTTGTAACCCTCAAACACGTGCAGCAATGTGCACAAACAGCGTTAGGAGGGAGGAGGCAGTGCTCCCACCTCTCTTTGCCCACCTCCAGCAGTTTCACCAAATTTAAAACTTCCACATGTAAGGAGGGCAGGGAAATGAAGCATTTTGCTTCACACCAGTTTGAACTAAGTTTTAAACATTTTAGGGTGTGGATGCCTGAGTCAAATATCTAAACTGTGGTAAAGAATAAATAGACATACCTGTTTGGAGATATAAAGAGTGGGGTTTGTTTTGAGGGCTGAGGGAAGATGTTTGGGTTCCTGGCCAAAAATAATAGAAAAATTCATATTTTTCTGGATTTGCAAAGAGTGAAAAAAATTGTATGCTTCTGTCTCAATTAGTTTTTGTTATTCATCCCTAAAACAAAATGTGCTATTTATTGCCTTAAAGTGATTTTCCTCCTAATGCAGCATAATGCCTTTACCAAAAAGTTTAGTGTCTGAGTGTTAAAAAGTAAATCCTTATGTTTTTGTTATTTTGGTGAATGCTGCTGTTGTTCTTACCTGGAAAAACTGCTTTTTTGCATTGACAGAAATAGTGAAAAATGACCCAATGTCAGATTGTTCACACAAACTAGCTTTCATTCCACACTTAGAAACGTAGATCACAGTACCATGGAATTTAGAGTCAAGCTTAACTTTGCACTTGTGAATAGCTTTATTGACTCCAGTGGAGCTGCTCATGTAGACAGCTCAGTATGTTGTTCTGTGTCCAGCAGATCACTTGCAGAAGGGTTGGGTGGTTGTGCCTGGAAAATGCTGGAGTGCCTGTGGACTCCCAAGCTGGATCTGCTGTGTAATCCTAAAATAACTGTTCTGTGCCACTTATTCCCAACTCCACCATTGTTCCCATTTTTGTCTTCCCCCCCGCCCCTTTTTTTATTTGGCTGTTTTGATCATGAATTCTTTAAGGTGGATTGTCTTTGTGACCCTTCAGCTACTGAGCGTGTTTAGGTGTACCAGTGTGAAAGGTGACCTGTCTCTATATATCCCTCTCTGTTCTGCTTCTCTTCCATGCTAAATGTTCTGTGCTTTGAAGAGCTGGTGAGACTTGGTGGTGTGCAGGTTGTTCCTCAGTTGCAGGTGTAAGCATGATGCACAATGGCACAATGGAGTCCTGCTCCATTCTGGAGTAGATGCCCTTGTAATTTACACTCTGTGACCATTATTAATGCAGTCCTGGCTTTATATTTATTAATTAACAAATTTGGGAAATTGAAGACTTAATAAAATCATAAATCTAGGTCAAATTGAGCCTGAAATACTGAAGTGCATGTGTAACGCATTCATCCGCGTGATCTTTCCTATTAATCCAACAAATGTCTTCCTACAGTAAGCAATTCTGTTTCCTGTTTTTCACCCTCATCCACAATAAGCAGCTACATTTGTTTCTTCTTTTTCTTTAGCCTAAAGATAATTCATTAAAGTAGCTCTCCCTCCCCCTTTTTCTGATCCGCCTCTCCACCTCCCAACACCCCCCTAAAAAACACCATCAATATTTCATAAACTTACAGTGACAAATGTATTTTAATGTGGTCCGCAGAGAACCTGAGATTGATTGGCCTCTCAGAAATATGACACGTTTCAAAGCAGGATATTCATGGAGTGTTTTAGTGCCTACATTAGTCAGAGAGAAGCAGCGCCTAAATTTATCATAGTTATGGCTTTCTCGGTATCCATTTTCTTTTAGCCGCTGACAGCAAGTATCTGAATGGTCCCTATTGATTGGCTTTGTGGTTCTGTCTTTAAAATGCATTGGCTGTGGGGGTTTTCAGATCAAATTAAGTCTTGGCTTCCTGGAGTTTGTGCATATCTACGGCACAAGTGCGGACAAAGCTGGCTTCATTCATGCTGATTTTCATTCACAAGGGCATTACGCGTACGGGAAGGGAAAACTGAAATCTCCGCTGATATTGTGGGTGAACTGATCCTGTCTGAAAGCAGGCGATGCATAATCCCAGAAGGAAGCAGCAGTGAAGGTTGGAGGACAGGAAGCACCCGCTGGTGTTCCGGCCATGATGGTACATGGCCTAGGGAGCAGGGGTTTGGGAAAAGCTTAAGAAGTCTCCATGTCTTCAGCATGGCTCTGAATGCCTAATAACGAGGAGTGTTGTCTGATGGGCTGTTCAGGTTGTGCTGTTCTTGTCTAGCTGTGAATGGGAGTCTCGTGTGTTATTTAATATCTTTTCTATCACATTAGAATCCTTTGCTCTCTGTGGATAACTCAGTACCACATAGAGGTGCAAGTGAATTTTAAGTGTGTTGATCAAATGTGATATTATGAAGAAGTTGGTTTAAAATAGGTTATTTTAATCATCGAGTCAAGGAAAATACCTTATGTGACGTTATAGTTTCAATGGGTGTTCCTGTTTTACACAGAGGGGTTGAACTAGATGACCTTTAAAGGTCCAACTCCAATGCTTCTGTGATTGTGTACATTACCCAACAATATCCAGGAAGTATAAAAGGTAATGGTCTTTTTTTTGCCAGATGGATTGGATTTCTAAAAAGCTTGGAATAACTTGAAGATGAGTTCTATGAATCTGGTTTCTTAAAGAAACTATTGGCTTCCATTACCCTTGTTCTTCATTTGAATTGCAAGGCTTTAGCAGGGCAAATGCGGATGATGAACTGCATTATTCCATTTACAGAATATTCCTTCAGGCCTCTTGTTGGATGAGGTGTGCTTTGTGTGCTTGAACCATTTTAAATTCCTGCTTTCTCCCCCCCTGTCTCCATCCCCTATGGTTTCAGTGTCACCAATCTAATACTCCCCATGAGTGCAAAACTCATTTTTAAAAACCAAGCACAATGAATTAGCTCATAGCAATACCTTAGCATGTGGTTCAGCTTGGCTTCAGATTGCACTCCGATCTTCTGTGCAGTCCTGTTGTAAAGGAGGAGTTCCCACAGTGGCTGAATATGGGTTGAAAATCAGAATACCTGGATTTGCCAGGAAGGCAGAAGGATGGCTTTCAGAGTTCACAGATCCATGAGGCCAGGAGGGACCATGACATTGTCTCTCTGACTTACTGTACATCAAAGGCCATTGCGTTTTGCCTACTTACTACATCACTGATCCTGTAACTTTTGAGCCTACCTACAGAGTAACTTATGTCTGCAGAAAGCAGGTATCCAGACAGCATCCATTTCTTGATTTGGATATATCAAAAGATGGAGAATAACCGGATTTAAAAAAAAATCGTGGCTGTGTTTTAATTTAAGTCAGCCTGGCTTCAGTTTCCAGCTGTTGGATTTTGTTACGCCTCTCTGATAGATTAATGAGCCGTTTAATACCCTTTATTTTCTCCCTGTGAAGGTACTTATACACTAATCGAGTTACCTCTCAATCTCTGTTGATAGGCTAAACAGATCGAGCTCTTTCAGCTCTCGTGATCTCGGTTATGTTTTCCCCAGTTGCAAAAATCTTTGCTTTTCCTCAACCTTGTTAAAAAAGTTAGGACACCTCAGCAGAGCTCTGTGTGCCTTCCACCGGCCTCAGTGATACCATAAATAAAAGTACGGTCACTTCATCAATCCTGCTTACTGCTCCTTTTGTTTATACCTCGAAGACCAACGTTAGCCATTTCTGTCACAACATTGTGCTGGGAGCTTACGTTGAGTTGCTTGTTCAGGAACTTTCTCAAAGTAATTTATTTGTGGAGTGGAGGCCCTCCTTCAGCAGGGAAGGATGACATTTCTTTTTTCTTCATTTTTACTGCACTTTCACTTATGGACAGCAATATAACAGATTTTTGCTTTCTGTCAACTAGGAAAACCACTTCATGTTCACACACAGGGTTTGCACCATCACAACTGCCCACCACCACCTTGGGCACATCTGGGCAGGATGTGCGCTCTTCACACTTGGCAGACATCGCCCTACTGCCCAGGGCCCCACCAAACAACTGCTAACTGTTATGAGGATGGTTCCACCCTGCCTATTTTGTGCTGTGATGCAGTCTTTTTGGTTTAAAAACAAACAAAAGAAGTCAGAGGTTGTTTAGTTGGTTTTCTAGCCAAAAGAGGTTATTTGAATCGTTGAGTCAAGGTAGATCAGACGTAGCCAGCATCACTTGATGGGGCTGACAGCTGTGTTTGTTGGCCTGGCTGACTGTGACTCGACTCAATCCCAGTTCAGTGGCAAGAGATGCGTTTTGTGTTGGTCAGCTCATTTCTATACACTCAGACATACTCTTTTGTCGTCTTCTTTAAATACCGAGTTACTGTAATGCTGAATGTGATAATCACGCTTCCCTCCTAAAGGAATCCATGCTGAGAGTAACATATGCTTTCATCCTCCAGGACAGACTATTTTGTTAGTCTCTTTAAAATAAATGATTAGAGCTGGCTGAGAGGGTTTGTGAGAAGGATTCTACAGTCTCGCAGGCTCCAACAGACCGCGCGGTTGGACTGTGATTTGTTCCTCTGTATTTACTCTTACAAATTAATTTTATTTGTATTGGGAATTCACCCAGAAGTCTTCATTAGGATGAAGATCATAGCGTGAAGACAGATCCAACCACAGACACCAAACTGAGACCTGATGATAGCTGATGATGATTACTGGCATCTAATTTCTCACTCTTCAGGGCTGGCCGGGGGTGGGTTTTGGTACCTGGTGATGTCTGGCAATTGGACTTTGCAGGAAATCTCAGGTTAAATCCTCAGGAGTCGAAGCATCTGAAATTGCTTACTTTAATGTCACGTTATCTCTCCTGGAAGGTGTTAAAATGAGTTCTGTTCATGCAGATTCTCAGGTAGTGGCTCTTTTATGTCCAAAGGCTCATTTTCGCATGCAATATAATATAATATATAATAGCAATGGCTATTCAAGATGCAGCAGGGCTACATGTTTATCTTTGTCCCTTGTTACTTAGGTTGGCCCCTAGGTTTGTGAAAATATCACTGCAGATGTCCCAAAAGATAAATTTCGTAGGAAAACTGAGAGGAGAGGAACAAACCCTGAGTTCTTAATAGCTAGATAAGGTAGCATAGTAATGCATGACATCTTGTACAAATTGTTTTATGCAGATAATGGTGTAGAACTATGGAGCCAGCAGGCACCTGTGTTGTTGTGGTGTTTTGTTTCTGTTTCTTGATGTTGTGCCACAGCAAAGGCATCCTTGGTGTATCTCATTTCAGGATAACCCCAACCCCCACTGAAAGCAAATAGCCATGGGAAGCTTTTGCTCTGTTTTAGGAGTGAAACTGTGAAGAAGAATCTATCTGTAATGCAAACACTTGATTGGAGCAGGCTGGGAAAAATGACACAGCTCAGTGAAGCATTCTGGTTCT
>PPHD01021089.1:0-13387 GCA_002909625.1 Bambusicola thoracicus | reverse complement strand
AAAGAAAGAAAGAAAGAAAGAAAGAAAAAGAAATGAGATATAAGGGCGTAATTTTTATTTTTTAATTTAACACAGAAATAGAAGCTGTTCAAGGCGTGAATGTTATCATGAGGGAGACTTTGTCCCAATTCAAGCTGCAAAGCCACCTTGAGGCAGGGGCAGTATCATACTAAATCCTGCAAGTTTTATCTGGAGCAACAATAAACTGCTTGTTCACTGATAAGAGCAATAGTTTTACTTATTTCCCTCAGTTCAGAGGACCTAAAGCCATACTGCAAAATCTCCAGAATATCCAGTTGCTGAGAATTTTTTTTTTCAGCCTCCAATTCCATCACACCTGTGAGACAGGGAGTTTTTAGGGTGTGGGGTGAAATCCATCTATAATGTGTAGAACTCACAATATTACATCAGAGTTGATTATTTACAGTAATTCTCGTAGGGGACATGGGAGAAAAGCACAAAACAAATACATGGAATAGTACTTGGAGTTATTTCACTGTTATCTCTAGCTACTTCACTGCATGAGCTCAATGGCATCAGAAGTAGAGAGGTATATTCTCAGTCTCAGTAGTCTCATAACTCCACAGACTTCAAAGGTTCCAGAGGATTTATACCAGCTGGAGATAAGAGGGACTTCGGCTACTTGGAAGAGCCTACAAAGCAATCTCTTTGTTTGTTACTGGCTCACTGCAAGAGAAGAAATGCTGGGACCTGAGCCAGCTGTGGCTCACACTAGATGAAGAACAGCTGGGTGGAAGAAGAAGGTCACAGAACCCTCCACTTCCTGGAGGGTGTTTACAACATCAAGTTCATTAACCTGCTAGTTGCATTAAAGACTTCCTGAAATTGCAAGCATTTCTCATTGACTACAGTTTCAATGTAGCTCACACATACACCAAGAAACTCTGCTCCAGGTGTGAGTTGTGGGCTCATTTCTGTACTACCATGAAGATTGCCTTTGGTTTGTGTATAGAGGATGAGGCAGGAGAGCCTCTGTGAATGGGTGCAACTGAAAGGAAGACTAATAGGGCAGGGAGACAGAGAAAAACTATAAAGTAAATAAGTAAAGGTGTTCCTGCAAATCTTACTAGAACATTTCAAATGAAAACTCAATTAAATAATTTAGTATTATATATATAAAACTAATGTTGACTACAAAACTTAAATGTCTTTTAATGCAGTAGCTCAATTAAATTGGAATAATTTGCACAGAAAAGTACTTGGGAAAGATGAAATTTAAAGCAGCTTTTTTCTTCTTGTGTTTTGTCTACAGCATCACTGTTTTGGAGAAAGTGGCTGAGTGGTGTATCACAGACACACTAAAATCCAAATACACGCCGTTTGTAATTTTCTCTCCTTAGTCAAGTGGTGGCCATGCATCCATAAAACACATCAAAAGAAATTAATAGTCTAAATGAGATACTCACCCCTACTCTGACCATATGTGAAAGGACTGGTATGACTCAAAGAAACAGGTATCTTGTTAGGAGGCAGTGCTGACTCTGTGTTGGTAGGGTTCTGATAACACCTACTCTGAACTAAACTTTTACCGACGGAAAATTTATTGATTTGTTTTGTTCATAGAAGATATTTAACAGCTCTCCAGTTATGCTGCCATCTTAGAAACATTGGACAATTCCTAGATGGGCACAGAAACAAATTCCAAATCTGGTGTTTGTAGGTGGAGTCAAACACAGAGGGTAAAATTGGGCTCCTTTGCTCCAGGTCCCCCTTTCTCATCACTCTTTACTCAATTACTGTCATTGCATGGAAGTATCTTGCCTTTTGTCTTTGCCAACACTGAATTAAGTGGAGAACATTTCTGTGAAGTTCCTATCACAGTGCTGACTAGACCAACTCTGAATAAGAATTTTCTATTCCAAAACATCGTGCATATCTCTTTACCCCCCAAGGGTTGCGCCTTGAACTTTTTTCAGTGGGAAATTCACATCATCACTCCACAGACTGCTGTTTTGACTGGCTTGTAGTGGTGATAGTGTATCTCCTCACTGGTAGTGGTGCAATCCAGGAACCTGTCACCTTCAGCCTTGCACTTACTCAATGGTATCCAATGAACTTGCATCAGAGGAATGTTCCTCTGTGAGCATTCATGAGATCTGTCTACTGCAAACTTTGCAGTACTCCAGTGTTTCCACAATCATTTTCAATGCATTGAAGTTGATGTTCAGTTCTGTACACAGTTCCCTGTTGTAATCCACCAATTTTTATGGATCAGCTGATTGAGACACTCTTGATTTCATGGTGTGATAGCTGTGTGTAGCTGTCCAGAATGTGGTTTGTCTTTCACATCACTGTCACCATTGCTGTAACACACCACCCATTGCCTCACAATGTTCACATCCACTGATTGGTTTCCTTAAACGTTCAGCAACAGTAGTGAATGTCAGTGGGTGCCACTGTTTCCACATGGAGGAATTCAACGACACACCTTTTTTTCACCTGCACTTCCATGTCAGACATTATTCTGTCAGACTGCCATTCTGCTGCCATCTGTCATGCAGCAACAAAATGTAACAGGATATTGGTGGGAGGATTCAGCCTCTACTGACATACCACCAGCATCTGCCTCTGACCTTGTGAGCTATCATCATAAAAGATAAGTCATTACTTTCAGAGCATATAAAAGAATGAGTGTTTTCAAAGTAGTTGTTCTGAGATTCATTTTCCAGACAATATTATCAATATCCTGAACAAAAATAACGTTGGTGGCTACTTCTTAAAACTGCCTGGAATACTTAAAAACCGATTTCTTCTGAAATGTCCCTGTTCCTGTTAGACTGATATTTCCTCCAGAATTCCAAAGCCCTGTTTAAGCTGTCAGCTTCAAAGGACTTCCAGCTTCTCACAATGGTGATGAAATGTGGTCCTACATCTTCCAGATATACCTCCTCTCTTTCCTATTTCCAAGGTAGCATCCAATTTGGATGATTTTTAAAACATTTTTGCTGTAACTTCTTTTTGATGCTGGAGAGCCAAAATGTTGAAAGATCTCATTGCTTCATATTACTAGTGCATTCACATCAGAAAGGAAATAATAGGATCTTGGTTCCATCCATCTCTTCCCCTTTTGAAAGAACTTATCCAACAGCTGCTATCACTGAAATATTTTGGTACATAGTCTAATTTTACACAGCTGAACTGGTAAAAAATTATAAATTAAATGAACTGTATGTTTCATCACATTAAGAAGTGCACTTTGGGCAAAATTGATACCGTTTTTAAACAGCATAGCATTACAGAATGGCACTGAGAAGCAGAACTAAAAGGGAAAAAGAAATAACATCATCAATATTACATCTTTTAAATCATAGTTCATGCATTTGTTTTCTGAACTGGTGGAGTATAAATGTCAAATCAACTACTTTTAATTAAAAGTCATATTACTCTTTATCTTATACAAAAGAGCAGTGTTAACTTGCCCATTTATTTTGCAGTTTTCAGTCGTTCAAAGAACGTGCTGTCATTTAGGGTGGTATTAAATTATTCAAAAAATATCTCAACATCAGGATCCTTTTAATGACTTGCAAATGACCAAATGTTTTTCAAATTCATTTGTGTTTTCTTACGGGAATCAATGATCCTTTTAGTAGTTAGGTACTGATTTTTTCCTTGCTTCTGAAATAAAATTAGTCTGTCTGTTTCCCATTTTTCACAAATGTATTGTGTTCTTTCATTTACAACTTGCCCATGGCAATGTTCAGTATTTTAATCACTTGTGAAAAGAGAGGGATGGTTAAAAAACAATCCACCACCTTTTATCAATAAAAGAAAAGAATTTTTGCTCATGATCACATATAAATAGTTCAGTAAAGATGTTCCCACTGGTGTCATTGTTTTCAATGAGAATGGCAGGATGATACTGCAGAAAAGCAAGCTCAATCTGTGCAGAATGATATCTCAAGGACTGCTGGTGCAATCTGTGAATTAACACTATTTAACTTACTTGTGTGTGAGTCAGCATTTAGGGGATGATCAGTGATCGATAAGTGTCATAAGTACAAAGTTCATTGCACTTTCATGAACTGTTGCCTTAGCTCTGACCCAAACTAATTAAAACTTGCCTTCTTTCTTACTTTGTTACTGCAGTTGGATATGCAATATTTTGCTCAGGTTCCAAGCTCTCAGTTCAAATCCTTTGAATAGTTATTACAAGAAGCAGGGAGAAAATAGCTCAGCAAAAGGGTATGTGGAGAAAAGGATGCTGAGGAAGGTGGTTCTGCGTACTCTGGGGAGTTTGGTAATTTTTCAGCAGTAACTTCAGTGCCTCTAATGGACAAACAGGAATAATTATCTTTAGAGATTTTGTGATTTTTCACAGTGCTGTGGTTTTGCGTCTGATTCCTACTTTTTAAGGAGAAAAGAAAAACTTTCTGTATATTGAAATATGAAAGTGATGAGTATTATGACTATATAATTCAGGTGTGTTTGTGAATATATATATGCAGAATGTAATATGTGTGGGTGTTTGTACATTAGAGAACATTAAACTTTAGATCGCTCCACAGTTTTATACTTATTATATATCAGTTACTAGAAGCACAGCTTCCAAAAATCGCTCTTCCATTCTTTCTCTGGTAGTGAAATAAAGTACTTTGAAAAACAATGGCAAATGATATACACCACCCAAAGATGAAACTGAAAACAAGGTATTAACTGTGCTGTGTAAATTATAATTATAGTTGTAATTGGTTAAAATGAATGTATAATAAAAACCTGAAAGGATGTGTAAACAGAAAGTGAATTTCAGTAATGAATCAATAGATTATGATGTATTCATAATTCTGTTTTCCTTTTTCCTTCTAATTATAAGTGGCAAAGAATCATCTAATATTAATAAGATATGCATAATGCAAATACTGTTTTTAAAGTTGGAGTCTTTTTTTATGACTGGATTAAGAGAAAATGCTTCACAAATATTTGTTTGCATGTTTAATGTTGGTAACTCCAGTTCCTTACTTGAAATAAAAGTTTAATGCTTGAGATACTGCATGGTCACAGGTGAAATAATTTAGACAGAAAACAAGGAAAAAAATAAAAAAGAGTTTTAGTCCCTGGGCTCTGTTTACCAGAGAAGCAGAAATTCAGGACAAAATGCTCTCTGGCCTGTCTTCCAAAGACCACTTGATGCAGCAACATTTGTAGGAAACATGTGGAAACCAACTTGTCCATTTCAGCACTCAGTCAGTTAGTGAGGACCACCACAGTCCTTGCATTACCTGAGCAGAACATGCCATCAGCCATGAGAACACTATTTTCCCAGGCCAGCAGTAGCCTGAAAGCCATTATACAGTGGGTGACTTAGTTTCCCATCTTTAATCACTCACTTTACAGCACTTGTTGCCACTGTTGTGGCAGCACCCCATAGCACCACAGTGTGCTGCAGGCTCTGCCTCACATGGGCTCCCAAACGCAGCACAGATTGTGAAACAGAATGAAATTTAACAAAAAGATAAGAGGAGATGGTTAGCTATCTTTAGGGAGGGGGAAAAAAAAGAAAGAAAAGAAAAAAGAAGAAAGAATTATTTTCAGCATTATAAACATGGTCTCAGCCTAATGGCATGTGCAATAACATCATTTCTGTCACTGCTTTTTGGCAACTTGTTCCAAAATTCTTGCAAATAACTACCCTGCATGCCCAAATATGCAGTCATCTGAGTGCTGACTGTATGCTTGCAAAAATTCTCTGTATGGCAATGCATAAAAAATTAATCATTTAAGTATCTTTTGAGAAAAGTATCATCATCGTTATTGAACACAGAGAAGGCAAACTGTAAGGACATATTTTAAATTGGCAAGTCATTGATTTCTGTTTAATGCTTTTTGTCACTCTCTAATGAAGTAAAGGAGTTTTATATGTTTCCAGAAATTGAAAGGTTTATACAATAAGCATTAAAGGAAGAGAGAAATGTCAGTTTAGAGAGTGATATTCAAACATTTGTCTTTTGGAGTATTTTCCCTACAATGAACTTTTATTAACTCAGGAAAAACAGAGAGTGATAGGAGAATGTTGTTGAACCTTTGAATATCTTATATTTTATCACTTCTAATACATCGTTAATATTTAACATTCATCTTATTATAGACAGAAATCGTGCAATGCATGCGCGGTTTCCACACAGTTTTAAAGTTCAGTGCACAGTCACAATTCTGAGGGGAGATTTCACACATTTATGAAAAATAAGGCTTTTTTGCAGTAAAGTTGCAAAGTGTGAAAGAATTCTTGTTTTATCTGCCTTACTTATCATGTTTATGAGTTATTTTGCCTGGAAGTAAATTGACAAGTTGTCAATGAACAATAGACAGTGCTTCAGCTAGGCTTTTCACAGGTTCGGATGCCTTTGGGCAAAAGGACTAAATCTGTAGTTTGCAATCTAGCATATGGAGTACTGAAAAAAGTGGCAATGGGGTGAGAGACATTTACTGAGAAATTCATGTGGCTGCTGATCTCTAACCAATCCATTTGGTCTGGGGTTTATGAATTCATGTATAAGTGCTCCGCTCTCGCAGTTAGAGAAGATTTCTGTTTACATATAATGACCCAATTCCATTTATTCCTGCAATACTGCTGATCTGCTCTATCAAAATAAATACTGTTATTTTTCACCACAAGCCCTAGCACCTGCATCTTTTATATCTCTCTTTAAAACAGTCCTATATGTGGTTTCTGCATATTCCTGCTTTTTGTTGCAAGAACTGCTTTGTAATCCCCTAATTAACACAGTTCTTGATGTTTATCCCTACCCTCATCATAAGCATACCCTCTTGAGGTATCAAGAAAGTTGTACACTTTACAATGAGTTAAAGATGATTTCAAATTCGCATACAGTAGTAGGGGAAACATCACTCTTGTTTCCTTTACATGATGTCGTATTTGTCAAGGGACCTTAATGCACAGGGGTGAAAAATGTGATGCCAAAAGCTTTTCCAGCTTCCAGATAGTCTTAAAAAAATCACATGTGGTAAAAGAATGACAGGGGAGCTCAGGCTTTCCCTCTGTATTGGCACCGGGGTTGTATTATCTGTAATATTTCCCTCCTCTAGACTTTTCCAATCAGTGAAGCTGTCAAAGCACAGAAACCACAAAATGTGTTGTGTTTACCTGGCCACGGACAAATCACATTACTTCAGATTTTGCAACCCATGCTCTGGGCAGAATATGTTTTTTGTAGAATTTTTTTCCAAGGAGCACGAGACATTCTGAACTCTTCTCCCAGGAAATATTTATGCAGTTACGTAGTTTAGGAGCATTACAATTGGCAATTAGCATAAGAAGTAATACTATGAGCAGTAAAAGTGATGATAAATGACTGATGAAAGGACACTAAATTAGGCTGGTTACAACACTTAATTAAGAGACAACTGCATTACTTGCTTGATGTCAGTATCTTACATATGACAAAAAGGGTAAGTAGCCTATTTTAGTTACAATCACGGTCAAAGAAAGTACAAGTAAAGCAAGAAAGGATACAAATCATAAATACATCACATCCTGTAATGCACTAGTCAACCTGAGGAAAATAATGAATGTATTATATTTTAATGACTTACAAACTCTTCAATTATTAATGATCAGGCAGACTCTTTTGGCTACTGTATCAGAGTATTATTTGGATTTTAATTATCTGCATGCAGCAGTGAAGTATGTTTCTCAAGCTCCGTGATTTATGTCTCAGATTGAGTTCATAGGAAGACTAAAAGGTTAGGACCAGATCCATTTTTACGTGAGCTATTTAAACATACATACACAAAAAAAGACTCCAGCGTTTCCTAAATGGATTTCTGTTTGATGTCTCCTATGTAGTACAGACTACACGGACCCAGATTTCATGAGCTGTAATTGACGCAGAATACCAGGCTGCTTTTCAGGACTCTGCATCTTCACCAGGCTTTTGTGAAAATTATGCTGATCGTAAACCTGAACATATGCTGATCATAAAAGGGAGCACTATATTTCTTCCAAAACAGGTTGAATCACTCTCAGTAAAAGAGTGGCAATATGGAAACTCATTTGTAAGATTCAACGTAGATGGTCCTCTTTCGAGTAGCTGAAGTGTACAGCAGTTGCTGTGAATGCTCTCTGCATTGGTGGAGACTAACAGCCATATTTTCCTATCTATTTTTTCCTCTGGCAATGCTAAATACTCCTCCAAACAAAAAGAAAGCTCTTAATGACAAGAGCAAACCACCAAGCTTGCAATGAGTAAAAGGAGTCTGACAGAGATAGCCACTGTGCTCACCTGCAACCTGTGCTCACTAGCCAGGCTCTGAGCCCTGCATCCCACAAGGACCAGAACAGCTGTTCTGCCCCAGTAATGCAGTTTTTTCAGATCACACCCAGCATGATTAGGATGTTAATCCTCCAACCTGTGATAAAATGCAGCAAGATGGCTGTGCAGTGGTGAGCAAGCAAGCACGCTGTGTTTCTCTCACAAGCTTCTGCCCTTGCAGCTCTTGAAGATGCAGCTGCACAGTGGCTGCAGTTTGTAGTTTGGTGCAACGATGCAAACTGCCTGCTTGCAGTAATACAATAACCTCCTAGCTGAGAAGGCAGTCTGGGTGATGCTCCTTGTGTGTGGCCAAGGCATTAATAACCTCATTGATCCAAGGGCATTTCACTCCTGCTTGAGACTTCTCACCATGATTCCTTATAAACTTTTAGTGGGAATGGAATAAATTTCACCCAAAGTCATTTCATCCAACAAACTAATGAACACAAGTAAACAAATTCAGTGGGCGGAGAGTTTGATGGAAGAGGACATTACTAGTATTTTCTGCTCATTTTCATATATGGCAATGTTCAAGATAGTTTGAGACATTAGGAGATAAAATGTGTCATTTTAACTTCATATCATTTCTTCTGGCAGCTTCACAGACAGTGCTTTGAGATGTTGAGTTTTCCTTCTCCCTTATAAGTCAAACCAGGAATGCCCTCTCTAAACTACTGGTATTCTCACTGCAGTTATTCTGCATTGTGTTCTGTATCATCACATTCTGTTCTGTACGTTCTGTAACAAGTGCAGAAACAAATTATTTCCTGGCCTAGGCTCTATGTACCACAAAAGATTAGAAAAGTACTAATAATCTCTCTGAACAGCATTCCTGTAGATTAAGTTGGAAATAGTCATAATTATGCCGTATCAGCATTGCAATGGGTGCTCCATCCCCTTCCTGTGTGTACTCTGACAACTCATCAAACCCACCAGAAAGACCTGTCCTGTTACTGTTGTTTTCTTATGCCTTGGTTAAGTTTTCCTTAATTATTTCTCCAATTCTGTCAGCAGTGTTGTTTCCCCACTAGTTTAAAGGTTAAACAAAGCACCAAATCTGTCAAAGTGAGTGAAACCAACTGGTGAGGAGCTATCAGAAAGTAATCAGTGCTAATAGGTACATAATGGCTAACAGTGAGCTGTTTGCTCTGAGATACATCAGCGCAGACAGAACACAGACCTCGCTGAAATCGCACTTAAGGAAAACACCGAGTACCACGGCCAGCTTGTAGCTGACAGCAGGAGGAACGCTGCCTTATTCCACCTCCCAAGGACTCCAGACCTGCATTCCCCTTCCAAACAGCAGCTGCTCGGATGACTGCAGCTCTGCTGTAACTTGAGTTTGTCGCAGGGCTTTTTTCCTTCCCACTGCACGGTTGACACATGAGGTTAAAAACATGAAAAAGCTGTTGGTAGAATTTCAGCGAGATAAAAGGGCAAATGTCAAAAATACCCATTTTAAGGCATTTAACCTTTCCTTGCATTTTTTCTAAAATAGTTTGAAGGAGCTGCCAAAAATGTTTCATAAACCCTTTTTTCCTTTTTTTTTTTTTTCCCCTCTTCTGAAGATAAATTGTGTAGCTCATTAGCAGCTCCCCAGAATCATATGCAAAATATAACTGCTGGCTGTGATTTTTTTTCACCGCATTGTCACCCTGAGAAACGTTGTAAGAAGTGCTTGCAAAGATTAGTTCTAAGCACTGAGAGCAGGAGGTTGGGTCTTGCAAGGAGCTGAGCGAGCTTCCTTGGTGAAACCCCTGCACAGTGAGCAGCCCAGCACTATGCACAAACAGATGCTTATTTTGTGGTCTGCTAGGACTGATTTCTCTTTGAGTTCCTTAAGTATTGTTCATGACAGAAGACAAATTTAATCACAGCAGCCAGTCCTCTGCATAAAACTGGATTACTTGCCCTAATTTGGAGAGTGATGAGGAGATGTTAAAACTCTCCTTTATTATACCTAAGGTCCATGCTAACCTGTTGCACTAAAATTTTGGCTGTCCTCCAAAGGATTTTTATGTGGATCAACTATTTTTTTTTAACAAATTTAGAGCACCTTTCACATAAAGTAACAGTATTTTTACTTTAACTCTGTGTATTTAAAATGAATGATTCACAGATTCTCATTGCTTCTGCCTCCACTTCACAGATAAGAATGAACAAAATACCTCGCAGAACACAGTCTCTTCTCTGCCTGTCCTGTTCTTGAATCTAAACAGAAATCATAAAATGTTCCTATGATATATTTCCAAAAACTCTAGAGGGGAATTTTCTGCCTCACATTTTAAGTAGTGGTATGGTTTTTCAGCTTAATTCTGTATTTACTGAAGAAAAAATGTTTTAGTAATTCCAGCAGTATAGAGAGGCAACTGAAAAAACTATGGAGATCTGAGGTTTTCTCAGTTTCTGTGTTCTAAGCATGCAGAGTGAAGTTCTATCATCTTCGGACAATATATTCACCCTACTCCTGGTACCTCAGGGAAACCATCAGAATGAAACATGATCTTAAGAAACTTTGTTTACCATGGCAGAGGGTTTTCAAGAAGAGAGTGTAGATGTTGTCACACCAGATTACACAAGAAGTTTATTTAGCCCTGTTTTCTGTCCCTTGAAGTGACATCAGTCATTGAACAATCATTGATTTAAGTGAAGGTGTGAGGACTCAGCCACAGAAAGACACTCACCTTTCAAGCTGGTATCTGGCTTGAACATGAAAATGCCAAGCTTTACAAAACCTTTTTGCATTTTTTTAATCACCACATGGATAATTTTGATACTTGCCTAAATGTTTACTCCGTTTACATCATTTGCTTCAAAATCAATTTCACTGACTGCTACCCTGTTCTCTTGCAGAAGTACAGAAACAAAAAATCACAAGTTATTTTCTCTTGGGAAGGTAATTCTCCAGTCATGAGAATTATCATCTGTTTGTGTCTTTATCACTAAGTTTTTCCAAATGCTGGCCTGTTTTCTTGTCTCCTCTGTGAACCCTTTCTCATTGTTATCCCCTTTTACAGACTATGTGTGACATTCACAACCCCACTGCATTACTGACATGTGCATTGGCTTTACCATGTATTTTTCACAGTTTTCCTACTTACACACTGTGCATATTGGTATATTGCTAGCTTTTGAGACTACACTTGCACATGGGCAGACTGACAACTATTTGCTGTGGTTTATTTTCCAAGCTGTATCCAGAGTGGTAACAAACCAGAGAGAAATGGGAGAAAACACTATCTTATGCTTTGTTATCATTCTCATGAAATTCTCTTTTAAATAATGAAAGATGTTGCTCACTGCAACTTCTACTTTTCTCAAGTTCTGTCTTCTGCACTTAGATCTGCGCACATTTACAATATTGTATGTTAGCTAAATATGATATGCTCATTAGAAATTATGTCCTCGTCAAAAATGAAAAATAATTTGCAAAAGAAGAAATCTTCAGGGTAAAGAAAGGTTTGGATCACATGGATGAGCTAGTTTTTCACTGTTTTTAAGAAGGAAGGCAAGAATTAATAAGGTCTTAGAGAACTGTAATAAATGCACAGAACAACACTATTTTTTGCATTCCACTATCTCTAAATGCTGCCAGATTTTCAAAGAAGGCTGTTTCCTAGAGGGTAACCAATATAAAGTGATTAAATTTGGAAGAGTGAATAAATGTTGAAAAATCATGCCCTCTAAAAATGTGATTATTTCACTACTTCCTTTACTCTTGCAAAGTGGTGCTTGACTTTCGGGGCATTACAACTGAGGAAAAAAATCTAATGCTACAAATACCAGAAAAAAAGGCATTTCTAGGCTTTTCTAAGGGTGAACCGTAACAGATGCATATGAGCACATGCCTGCAATAGCAGTGCTTTAGAACAGAGCACCACAGCTAATGGATACCATAAGGGTAATTTAGAGCAGCAGAAAGTTATGACCAAATTTTAATCTGTCTTTGAGACACAGCCCTCCACATCCAAAAGACATCAAGAATTTCTTAAGTCAGAAGCAATCAGAATCCAGTTTTGGCCTCCTTAAAAAGAATACTTCCACTTCTAGCATACCACTGAGCATAATATTGATACAAAGGAAAGAGTGAATCAACACCATTATTTCTTGCTTTGCCATAGCAAGAACAGAACTGACCCTATTTAAGTGATGAGCTCTGAAGGCACAGGCCAGTGTAACTGAAAATTTCCAGGGGGGGAAATTCGTGCATTTTTTCTACTTAAAAGTAACAATTTTTATCTACAAAGTTGTGTCTGTATTATGGATAATTTGTGCACACACACGTAGTGTGTGCGCACATTTGTATGGAAAAAGAAAATTTAACAGGTTTCTTGGTTTAGGGCGCTAATGCCACATTTCAATGTAAGAAATGTATCCTATTACTGAATATTAATTCTCAAACGTGCATATATAAGATGGAAATACTAAATCTTTCGAAGGAACACAAAGAAGTGCTGTTATTCTTCATCAGAAAATAGTTACCCATTTGCCCAGCATTTCAAGTGTTTTAGAAAACTAAAATAAGTTAGAGCATTGGGTAAAAGATAAAACAATAAAAATGCCCAGTTTCTCTAAACTATAAAAAAGAATCGCAAGTTTAACAACTGTAGCAAAGCTCAAGTGCAGAGCTGTCTAATATGTCGTTAACCACTGTTTGCAAGGCAATGTGATTTTTTCAAGACCTAACATGCTCCGTCACTATCAAAAACCTTAATGCAATGACTAGGTTTCCTTATTTGTATGAAATAGCCACATAGCATTGCATTTGATCATCAAAGTATTGCTTAATACTTCTAGTACCTAAAGATTTCACATGTAATTTGGAATTCGTACAACCTCATGGAAAAAAATGTTTGCTAAACCATTTTAAATATTTGAACTCTTTTAGTACTCTTGTCTATCATTTATCCAGTTATCAAGGTATGTGAATTCTACTGGTTAAGTGATTTACCAAAAACAAGAAAAAGCTGTGTTTAAATATTGAGCTCGTTTCATGTTCTTTGTTGTGTTCTCAGACTCCTAAGTCTTGCTTTCTGTTACACATGTGTTCCTATGAACTATTTACAGAGAAACTTTCCAACCCATGTGTGGCAAAGCAG
>PPHD01021088.1:1897-13387 GCA_002909625.1 Bambusicola thoracicus | reverse complement strand
GAGACAGATGTATGGGTAATTGCAGGGGTACTTGGTAGCTTTTTCATGCAAATTATGATCCTTCTACATGTCTAGATGCTAGACTCAGAGCAGAGAGGTGAGCACCTGCTGTAGCCTCAGATGGACTCTCCTTCAGCCAGCCTCTTGAGGTCTTAGTGCTCCTGGGTGCTCTGAGTGTTTCATACTTAGCAGCTTTGTGAGATACAGCCTCTTCTGACTTGCAGAGCATCACCTTCACACTGGAGAACTCTCTTTCCTGTAAACACTTAGGGCAACAAATTCACCTTAAGACAATTTAATGTGAATAACCTTAATGGGAGGACACCAGAATTGGGAACACATTTTCTGGTGGAGAGGCTACTGGGGTTGGTGGCTTGGTAATATTTCGGTACTGTAGTCAGGTGTCTTACCACCAGCTCAGTGTGGGGGTCTTCACTGAGAGATGCCTCTTTCCTGTGCTAAGAAAGCAGTCCAGGGCAGCAAAGACCAGTTTGGGAGTGCAAGCTACTGCTGGTAATGTCAGTGTAGGAACTGCAGTGCCAGGGGATGGTTTTGGGAAGGATGCTACTGGTGAGCACAGCCAGGTGTCCTGCTGTATGGACAGATGGTGGTGATTAACTCCACAGCTCAGAGTAACCATCAGGGTACAGTCACTACCTGGGACCCATGCCAGCAAATGACCAAACATCTGATCTTTGAATCTTTTTAGATAGCTAAAGATTAAATCTCTCCATTGAGATTTTCTTAAGAAGTGCTTAAGAACAGTCTGACTCTTTGCTGTTGGAAGTGGTGAGAGCTTTACCTCTTCCTATCCTTGGGGTAACAATCAGGCAGTGCTTTCAGCAGAGTACTGTGCTCCTTTCCAGTGAGATCTGCGTGGTTGCTCCTGGAAACAAAGCGGTGGTGTTTGATGTTGTTCTTTTGTCAGTCTCTGTTATTCCTTTACTCCATTCAAAGTGGTGTAAGCACAAAATCTTGGATAGCCAGGAGATGGTGCCAGTTAGATGTTATGTTAGTATCAATCCAACTACACCTCAGAAAGCAGGAGAGCAGCTCAGTGGTGTGTACCCTGCTCTTCTCTGTGTGCAGTGACACCCACAGCCAGGGGCATTATAGCTGGCTTGGCTCTTGGATCAAAGTGTTCCCAGATGTGTGAAAAGTGTTTCTGAGGGCATTTCCCCTGAATATCTACACTACATAGGAGCTAACCCCTTCTACTGGCAAAAGATTGAAGCTCTTTCATCACTGTCTCCAGGAAATGTGAAGATGTAGGGCCAGAAGTGGAGGCTGTGTGATGCCTGTATGGTGGTTCTACTTCTCTCCTTAGCTTTCTCTCTTTTTCTTTTCTGGTTGCTGTAGCTAACATGGTCCTTGAAGCATGTTCATAGAATCATTAAAGTTGGAAAACACAACTGAAACCGTCTAGATCAGCCAACAGCCCATCACATTAAGCACTGTAATAGGCTCCCCAGGGAGGTGGTTGACTCACCATCCCTGGGTGTGTTTAACAACAGTCTGAATGTGGTGCTCAGGGACATGATTTAGCAGCGGGTTGTTAGGGTAGGATGGTTAGGTTGTGGTTGGACTCAGTGATCTTTAAGGTCTTTTTCAACATGAGTGATTCTATTGATTGTTATGATGATGCTCCTAGGATTAGAGCTCTATAGGTGAACTCCTTCCATATGAGTGAACGGAGGTCCTTAAGATCATCCACATCACCTACAAGAGAATTGGTTATCTTGTGTACCAAGTAGCATTGCCTTCTAGATGGACGTGACCGAGTTGAGAGTAAGAATTTATCTCCTTGGGTTACCTATGTACTTTTTTTGGGTGCAAATGGTAGGCAAACAGCTCATACATATGGTTTCCTGTAACACAGCTCCAATTCCTGGAGCATGTGGTCTACCTGCCACTAGGAGAATGGCATAGGTGGGTTATTAATGACATATATAACTGAAACTAGCTGAGCTCTGAACCCAGCACTGCTGTATGGCACTGCAGTCAGAGCACGGTGGTGAAATACACCATCTGTTAATGTAATGGCAGGATAAAGGCTGAATGTACTTGCAGTGTGCTAAAGCCCATAAAGAGGCAGCAGAAAAAAGGTAATAAACAGTAAAAGGTGCAGGCCCTGCTTGCTTCTCTCCTTGGTTTTTGCTGTCAGGTTGTGATGAAGCACTGTGGATGCTACTCACTGTTTTCCATCAACATCAGGTCCATCTCATCTCCCCACTGTTTTATTTTTCCTTTCTTTTTGGCATCTAGTTAGTTTTCTCTTTAACCTCATGTATCACTATTAAGCACTGCTGCTAAACTGCTGTTTGATTTACCTCATTTTCTGCAAAGTGTTTTGAACTGTTGAAAGTGTTCAGCAAAGCCCTGTGTTGTTTCTTAGCTTTTCAGCAGCGTGACCTGCTGTTGGGCCTGCAGTGGGGAGCCACTTTCAGGGCAGCACTGATACAGTTTTCTCCTGTTTGCAAGGCAGGGAGGACGCAGGCAGGGATTTTAACCTCTGTTCTATTAAGCAATTGTAAAGCATCATAAATAGCCAATTTCTGAACACCCCTGGTGGGAATGTCTCAGGGGTTTCTGAATATATTGCTGTCTCAGGAGTCTCTGGAGGAAATTGTTGAATAAATTGCATGCTTATACTGCACTGCTGGACTACTGAATAAAAAGGCATACCTATGTATTACTTTGATATTTTTATTAGGATTAGCAGGAGGTTTGGGAGCGTTTAGTTATTTGTCCTTCTCTCTATTTTGTTGAATATTTGTACTGTGCCATACCAGGCAAATTCCAAAACTCTGTGAGTAAAAAATGTACTGCTCTTCCTAGAAGAATCATGGCAAGAGGAACCGGGCAGTTCCCACCTGAGCTGGTAGTGGCTTTGAGTCATGAAACGATAATGAAAATTTGATGAAATGTGCTGAATTTACAGAACAAGTTACAAGGTGTTTGAAATACTGTAATTTATAAGCTTTTTTTTTCCCCTCTTGAAACACCCAGTAACAAATGAAGAGGCTTTCCTTCAGCCCTTCCAACATCCAGTGATTAAATTTACAGAGCTGCTCTTACATCGCTCAGCCCTGCTTTATGTAGTAAGGCACTTTATCTCTGACTGGGTGGTTCTCCCTGGTGCTGAGCTGCAGGACAGCTTTGGGCATTGGGCCAGCTCTCGTTTTTATTGCAGACTGCACCATCACAAGGTGAGCTGCATGTAGGATTAAGTTTCTTGTTAGGGATATCTTGGCGAACAGTGAGTTTTAAGTTCAGTCCTGGAGTGCTATAGAATCATAGAATTAAAGGTTTGAGAGGGCCTACAAGATCATCTAATCCAACCGTCCTCCTATCACCATTACTACCACTAAGCTACTAACCCATATCTTTTAGCACAAATGGTATGACTTCAAGTAGCCAGCCCAAGAATGTAGTTGATGGTCTTCAATGAGTGGCTATAACAGGTGGTAGAGGGTATACATGCCCTGAAAGGGTTTCTACTCTCTAGATAGGATAAGGAGGGATTTCTAGCAACCATCTCTTGTGCTTGAGGTTTTCTTCTGCTGAGTATATGGGTTCTTGAGGGAGTAGCTTGAGCAAGAAGCTGCTCACAAGATGCAGAATGCAGAGGAGATGGCCATTCATACACTTGTTTACTTTTAGCTTTTCCATTTGTATAAAACTTGCTCCAGCTTTCTTAGGAAATAAAGAGTGGCTGTAGGTTGAGGTCGAAGCAAGGGTAGTGGCTATGTTCTGTCCAGACAGTGACCTCTGTGGACAGCGTGTGCTCTGGTTCTTCTAATGCTCTGTGCCTGTCTGTAAGCAATGCTGCAGGTGCCCGGGCAGTAAATAAGACACTGACATCTGGTATGCACATCATGCTGCATGGATACTTGTGTGGCTCTAGACGCTGCTGCACTACTTAACAAATTGTGCTTTCTAAAAGGTAAAATATCAGCCACCAGCTCTTAGCATCCTGCCTCTGGCTCGCAGCTCCACCTGGCTGTGAACAACTGTGTGTCTGAGGGTCTTCTCTCTGTGAGGCTGCAGCTTCTTGCTGTGTGCATCTGCTTGCTTCCCAGCCCAGGGAACACAAGTGGGTACCTATTTCTGTAAGAAGCATCTGTAGACAAGAAATTCTCACAGCCTTCACAGAAAGTGGAAAGAAATGAACAGGATTGCAGAAAATGATGAATTTTGAGTAGGACTTTGGTCCCAGAAAAGAACCAGGAACTTCCTGGGACAGAGATCTTTCAGTTTCTTTATTTGATGCACGTAGCTTTCTCTGCTGCTAATCTAGGGCAGTGCATCCAATAACCAAGCCATAAAAAACCTTTTTTTTTTTTTTACAAACAAAGAGGAGACTACCAAAACACCACTGAACCACAAAATTCCGCTGCTGATCTTTAAGTTGGGTAGTGGTGCTCCTTCATCATCCATTGCCCAGCAGGAATGGGTCTGTAGACATGTGATGGAAAAGTGAGAAAGAGAAGGCAGTGCATCTCTTCCTCTCTATGTGGTGATAACAGCTTTCTGTTGATTAGCCTGTGCTCAAAAGTGTGCACTTTCTAACCACATCAGCTGATGTTTGGAAAAAAAAAAAATGGTGAGGGCAGCTGCTAATGTATGGCTTCAGCGGGCAGTCTGCAGAACACAATGTGGGCACCCTTCCAGGTACATTCAGGGGAGACATACGAATGTTCTTGCTGTAGCTAAGGCTAATGTATGTTGCAACAGGAGACATCTTTCACAAAAGATAAAGTATCTATCTTGTATGATCAGTGTTTCGCCAATTACATCTGGGAGCACTTCTTCCTTTGGGGGTCCAATTCGCTTTCTGAAGAGTTTAGTACTGCACGTAACCTGAAAGATGAGTTCTTTCTCAATTAAATTTTTCAGGCTAAGGGCATAAATCACACAAAGAAGAGAAGAATGAAATGCAGGGCCCAATTGAGATATTAAAAGAAAAATACAAATGGCCCAGGGAAAATGCAGTGATGCATTGGGCCAGTTGCTAGTGGATGTGCCAGCTCAGCTGATGTATGGAGTGAGGCTGAGCCTGAAGGATGTGAAAGTGTCAGTAATGGAGAGGCATCCCCATTTGAGAGAGTGGTAGAACTGAGTTGGCTGTGCACAAATGGAAAGCCTCTGAACACAGCTTTGCCATTTCTTCTTTATTGTATTTGTCTAGGCCAAGTTGGTGCCCTTCTGATGTTCCTCTGTTTTTAATCTCTCCATTTTGCAGGTTCACTCAAATTGTTCTTTCTCTGCCTGTCTCCTCCTTGATTTCACACCATTGGCTTTCTTTGCTGTTTTGATCTTAATAGTTTGGGGGAAGTAGTGCTGTATTTTAGGGGCTATTGTTTATGGCAACACAAGCCTAAGTGATGCAAAAAGCCCAAACAAGCATACACAGGGAATGTGGTAATGTGTCTAGATCAAACCCAAAATCTCCCATATCACCAAACAAGAATCTGCTTGATTGATCACTGAATATAAAATACAAATCCTACAATCTGTACTAAGTGCCTTTTAAAGAACTTAGGAAGTCCATATGGATATCCAAACAGCAAGGTGGATAACAATGTGATGTTTATAATCCCACTGCTTATCATACTCCCAAGTAACAGAATTTGTGTTGGCTGCAGGGTGACCAAGTGGTTTTTCCTTTCAATTATGCTTAGTTATCTTATAGGTTGTTATTTAAGTCCTTAGGTAACCTCAGTGTGTGTGACTGAACAAAGGCCTGAGTACTTATTTTGTTCGTACAAGAGTTGATAAGAATTTTACTATTTATTACTCTTGATCTAGAATTCCATCCTAAGGCCTTTATGTGAACCTGGGGAGGAGAAGAGCTTGGAAGGGTTTTCAGGTCTCTCATAAAAGTAGAAGGATAGCCAAAACTTCAGACAGGAGCAATGCAGTATTATGTGACTGAGAAGATTTGAGACCCTTCTTCTGTGCCCGTCGAATCAATGTTGTTACTTTCCTGTCATTTTGAAGTATAAGACAATTTTTTTCATTTCTCACAGTGAATTCTCAGTAGTATATTTTCCTGCAGTTCACAATAAAATAGATATATGTATTTTCCCCAGGAATGTAGACAAACTCACTGTAAAAGGGAGCACCTTGCCCTCACTGATGTCAGTGAAGAAATTGGCATAGCACAGTCAATGAACCCTGCATCCTACCTGAGTATTTGTATACCCTTCTGTTAACTCCCTCCTCACATCCTATTGTCAAATTGCATGACTACATTAACTTCTGGTGAGAGAAATACTCAACAGTTTAATGGTTCAGCTGAGATGCAGAAATAACCTGGCACAAAATTTTACTCTTGTTTGTAGAATCATGGAATCTTTAAGGTTGGCAAAGATCATCAAGTCCAACCATAAATTGATTTACACCAATGTTAATCTCAGAAATGGGCTCCCATATGTTCAGTACAGAATCTCGTGATGCACAGGAATGCAGAGGGAATGCTGCTGCCAGCCAACTTGCTGTTAGGCATTCACTGTGTGTGTTAGGCTGTGTTGGGATAGATCTGGTGTCAGTATTTATTGATTAGTAAAACATGGCTGTGGGCACACAGAGTCAGTGCTTAAGAGTTAATAGTAGCGATCATGTTGGTTGTGAGCCCTCACTGAGTGCTTTGTGGGCAGATCCTTCGCTTGCTTGAAAGCAGAAGTTGTGCCAGGGAAGTTTCATGTTAATTAGGAAATCTTTCTCTGGAAGAGCATTCAGGTGTTGGCACAGGCTGCCCAGGGAGGTGGTTGAGTCACTGCCTCTGGAGGTGTTCAAGAAACATTTAGATGTTATACTAAGGGATGTGGTTTAGCAGGGAAGTATTGGTGGTAGGTTAGTGGTTGGGCTAGGTGATCTTAGAGGTCTTTTCCAACCGTTGTGATTCTATGGCTCTATTGTAAAATTGGGAGCATGTTCATTAGAGCTCTTATACCTTGGAGCACCTGAGCAAGTGCTTCGTGCATGTTGTGTGCAAGACTCCAGTTCTATTAAATGTGTGCCTGAGAGATGTTTTGAAGGTACAGGCTGCTGAACTGCTTCTTCTAGCCATAGAAATACTGCAAGTGGTGTGCTGAATGGGACAGTGAGTACATTCCTCAAGAGTGAGGTCTCTTTACTTAGTGCAAGGTGACTCTAGAAGGAGGTGGATGCAAACTATCAGGTAAAGTATTTTCCATTAAAACTGTGCCTGAGGATTATCAGCTTCAAACTTTAACAGGTACAGAGACAGATGAATGAACTGTTTGCTTTGTAAGAGTCTGGAAAATCTTAGCTTGTAAAACTCAGCAAAAAGAAAGGCATAGAATCTGGTTGGTTTTTTGTTACATCAAGGAGTTAAGTACCAAAGAGAGGAAAGAAGTGAAATGAGAAGATATTTGCACAAGAACAGATGGGTACAAATAAATAAGGCATGATTAAATCTTTATTCCCTAATAATTAGCCTAAGAGTGAAGATTGGCACAAGAAAAGACTTTTAAAAGATTTCTAATATAGGCAGTGGGTTCATAAACTTACCTGACTTTGAAATAGAGTTTAGATAGCATTTGGATAGAAGTGATATAGAGTTCATGAAAAGGAGGGTATGATATCGTGCCTGCAATAGTGGGGGGTTGACTCACAGCATCTGGGAAATCCTGCAGCTCTGGACAGTGACAGCCAGTATCTGTTGGGGATCTGTAGGCTAAAGAACTCTCATTTCTTGACCTTTGAATCAGAGCTGAACTTCAGGCTGGGGTCTGAGAGAAAAATGCAAAGATTCAAGTGCCTTGCAAATGCTTCTGTTACTATTAAAAGTAAAATAGGCAGTAAAACATAATTGTCAACAGCATCTGGCCACAGCAATCATGGAAGATGTTAATCTTGTTCTCATTTGCAGCACTTTTTGAAACACTAATGCAGAATAACAATAGTTTTCCCTCCTTCATTAAGCACAGCTGGAACCAGCTGAAGAGTCCTTCTGGAGCCAATAAGGCATGTTGCCTGATAGCCCTCTTCTGAAGTTTAGCTGAGGAGATGCAAGTTTTAATTCACTCCCTGGGCTGTTACATGTTCTCTGACACAATGTGAGCCATTATGGATGAAGGGCAGTGGGATGGCTTGGCCAACTCTGTTTACTGCAGCCTGGAGACAAGCATGCTGTCGTGGACTGCTCCAGGGCTGTGGTTTTAAAGGAGGCCTATGAATGAGAGGTTGTTCTTCCTCCCCTAAATTTATGATTGGATGTGTAAATGTTAAAGTAATCACAAGAAAAGCACTTGGCTCTAATGCACGCAATGGAGGGAGGCTGAGAATCCAAAGGGAGAAGTACTCAAAGGCATCATACATGCTGCTTAGAAACTGGTTCAACATGCACTGGGGCAGAGGGGATGGCCAAGTGCCAGCAGCTGTGGGCTGGCTGAGGGTAGCACTGCATTCTGTGAGCAGTGTGTGAGGGGTGCAAGCTCCAGCAGCTTCTGACCCCATAGCTGTGCTCTCTCATGACATGGCTTCCTGTAGGGGCAGGTGAAAGCTTTCACTTTTTCAGCCAGGATGAGGAAACCACTTCCTGAAGAGAGGTTTTGGATGCTCCCTAGCTGCCTATCTGTGCATGGCAATGTTTTAGACAAACGGGCACTGATGGGAGTGAACCTGGTTGGTTCCACAGCAGTTACCTTCTGGGTGTGCCTGCCACTGTTGAAGTCGCTCATTCTTCAGAAGATAAGGATTCTTTACTCAGCCCAGATCTTTGAATTTCCTTGTGTAACAAAGGGGGTCAGAAAGAATGGAAGACATCAGAGGTCCACAGCTGTACAGACACCTGAAGTGCTGGTGGGAGGCAGGACTGTTGGAATGGAGCCATGGTGTGCAGCGTGGCACTGTGGCAGCTCAGTGGAAGTCAGCTGGGAGGTGCTGGTGCTCAGAGCACTTCCCAGTTACTCTATCAAAAAGACAAATACAGTCAAGATGCTTCATCAGCAGAGAACTGCATGCAATAGGAACATTGTTTTGCTCCTGACATGAGTTGAAATTGCATACTCCTCTGTCAGACAGATACATGACTTGCATTAAGAACACTTAAAATGCTGTCTCAGGGTTTGTGTACAGTGGCACGGAGGTGAGCTTTCATTCTCTTCCTCCAATTTTTGTTTCTAAATGTGGTTATGATTTTTCTAATAGAAGAGCATTCATATTTTGCGCTGAAGGAATGAGTCTTTGAGGGGTGCAGTGTATTTCTGTGCCCTTAGCTTTCTCACTGCAAATAGCAGAAAATAATTAGTAATAATCAGTGGGAACCTAATGCAATTCGCCAGCTGCTGTGCCAAATAACTTGTAGGAAGAATGAGTGAAATAACAAGGAGTATAAGTTATGCAACACAATGGCAGGACTGGTGAACAGAACAGTAGGTAGAAATTGATGGATTCTTTTGGTTTATTGCCACTCACGTAAATGAAAATCTGAAGAACCTGTCAAAGGAAGAGTTGCGATCGTTAGCCTGGAAGTTGTGACAGATTAAGCATAATAGTGGAGCTGGCTGCTGAAATGTAAATGATGAAAACTTTTTGGTGGGGTTTGCATGAGGTAGGCAGTTTTGGAAGCTTCAAGCCTTTGTACAAATGGCTGGATCAATGTGGTTGGGTAGATGTGAATTGCCAGGTATTTGCTGTAGAAGGTCCTGCTGTGATACGGTGCTCCATCATGGACAGCTCCTGGCAACGAGAGCCCTTTTGGGCAGGAGGTGATTGGTTTTCCATCTTCTACTGCTCATCTTTGGTTTAGCAGAACAACTTCAGCAGTAGTACAATGTGCTTTTTGATTATCAGAGTACTGGAGGGTTGTTACTGCTGAAATGGCTTAATATACTGTATTAGAGCACTCCTAAAAACAACAGTCAGCTCTAAGCCTGAGTACATCAGCTCTCTCATTACTCCCTTAGCTTCATTAACAAAAACTGTTGCATATGTTAAAGGACATGAGATCAACAAATAAGATGAAAAATGTCATTTGTTTACCAAACTGAAAAACTTGCCTTCTAGCTCATCTGGGTTGTGCCATGTGGGACCATATGTCATTTGACCTTCATTTCCTTTGGCTAAATAAATTCAGTTATAATGAAAACAAGTTCAGAAAATGGATCAGATTGCGACACAGCTTTGGCTAGAGAAATGAACGGTATTTTAGTTGTTCTCTGAAATGTTCTCACTATTGTATTAATTTGTGCTTTTTGCAGTACCTTATCTTCCATGGTAGCATCTTTCTGCTTCTCCTGTATGGAAATTTGAGGTTATAGGTGCATACTGGGGTGCTCTGTTAAGTTGTGGGCGATCTGGTTGAGCAGCATCCCACTGTTAAAATCCTTATATTCAGCACAGTTCTTGTATTTAGTAATATACCTTATTAAAGGTATTTTACAGTTCAAAAAATGGAGTCCTGGAAATGAGGGAAAGTGACTGTATTTCTGAGCTCCCAACTAGGAAGAAAAGTCCTGATATTTTTTTTTACCCAGCAGGAGAAATTCTTCCTCAGAACAGTAATTGTGTGTTTTTTCAGTCAATGAAAGTGTTGTGAAATAGTAACTCATGAAATTCCAGACATCCACAGGGACAGCACCACCTCTGGACGTGCCCACCTATCCCCTATTTACATGAAGCTGCTGTGGGATTCCTCACTGTAAAGTGCTGTTGAGAAATTGCACAGATTCTGAAGGGCTTAATCCATCTCTTACATGCTGTGCCTAGATGTCATTACCTGTCATTATCATCCCACTGATTCTGCACTGAACTGCTGTGTCTGGATAACTGTTCACAGGACAAAAGCTGTCACTAGTCATAAACACCTGGTGTTTTTGTGAAATAGATAATACGAGATCTCATGCAAGAACAACTTAAAGCTGTCTGATACTTACAGGTTGCTTCTTAACTGCTGGGAAGCAATTGAGATACCAACAAAACCGCAACGTGTAGGACTGTCTTGTATGTAGTGCTGTCACGGGTGTAGTCAGCATCCATGAGGCTGCTTTTTGAGGTGAAATGCATTTGTCATCTGCTTAGCTGGAAACGCAGTGCCTTTCAAAGGTAAAGAAATGTGGTTTGCAGTTCAGGCTGAACTGCTGATTTGCAGGAGTGGGGATGAGCAGCAGGAAGTCTGGCTTAGAGGTTGGTTACCAGTGGTCTATCACAGGGGTCAATATGAACAAGAGCATGCAGTGTGTCTTTATGGGAGGGAAAGCCAAAAGCCTCCTGGGTTACATCAGGAAGAACATTGTCAGTGGATCAGGAGAGGTGACCCCCTTTCACTCAGCCCTGGTGAAGCCACAGCTGGAGTGCAGTGCCCAGGGCTGGGGTCCCCAGAGCAAGAGAGACATTGGGCATACTGGAATGAGCCCAGTGAGGGGTCATGAAGGTGAAGAGTGAAGCATATGGGATAGAGGGAGAGGCTGATAGAACTGTTCAACCTGGGAGAAAGAAGACTTGGTGGGGGGGGGGGGG
>PPHD01021087.1:0-13387 GCA_002909625.1 Bambusicola thoracicus | reverse complement strand
AACAATCATTTTAGTCTCCTTCTGGTTAATCATCATCTAACCTGCCAAAGTGTGTTTCATGGGTTTCCATATTTTTCAGAGATGGTTTTTAGGCCAGAAAAACACCATGTACCTTGGAGTCATCAAACTGGAAAAACAATCAGGACCTGCTCAGCCCATCTCCCCAGGGCCAATGGAGGACTGTGTGTGCATCACATGTTCAGTGTTTTGTCTCGAGGAGTTTGCAACACAGTCAGCCTTCAGACTTAGGGTATTTGCTCCCTGGAATTAATGTCACTGCTCTCGATTTTATCCATATACCTTTTATTAGAAGCTTTTTTTTTTGCATTTGCATTTGCATTTGCATTTGCATTTGCACCTTTTAATTATACACAGCTTGGTTTCATGCCTTTCTCTTTATCTGCTAGCCATTGTCATGTAACTGGGCTATGCATATGTAGCACTTTAGCTCTTTTTTATTTTTTTCATACCACCCTGGTCATTTATGTACCTCTTCTCTGAACTCTCTCCAATCACTCTGATGAGAAGGTGCCCAGAAACAAATGTCAGATTCCAGGTGATTTCACCTCAGAGCACAGACAGAGAGACTGTTGCTATATCTCACTGTTATGTGATGTGATTACTTAGCTTCTAATGGTGCTGATTTGTCTTCACTTCTATGTGTGTGTAAGGTCTAGGCTGTGGCCATCATCTCTGGCTCTTAAAAAATGAACATTTTAGCAACACCCAGGCTGGATCTATTTGTCTGATTTTGTTAATCTTCAGGCTCCCTCAGCCTTCTTGCTCTCTCTTTTTGCTGGAGTGTAAGAGTGTAAGCCTCTCACATTACAGGTGTTTCAGTTACTGCAGCTTACTGGTGCACCTGCTTTCTGAGCCAGTCCTGTCGGCTAGGACTTTGAGGTCACCGGCTCTTATGTGAAGCAAATAGCTTTAGTTTTCTAAGCCCATCCAAAGCAAAGGCATATGCTTCTTTAGGGATGTTGGGGGAAGGGAATCACATTGACCTGTAGTGAATCTTGGTGCAACTGGGTTATAAAGTAACAGCAGCCTGGAGCAAAATACTTGGTCGAGGCACTTCTCCCCAGTCTTCTGGTGGCTTGAACCCAGATGTTATAGATGTGTAGAGAAAAAGAACCAAAGAGAAATACATTGAGATAACGTGAAATTTTTGGAGATATTTGTATTCCAATAGATGTTTTGCCCTCGCACTTGCAGTCAGCAGAGCTGGCGTCACATTCAAGTAAACAAATAATCTGAGCAGCTTCTTAAAATGCATGAAATGTGAAAGGCAAGATTTTGTTTCTCTCCACAGTGCTCACCACCAGGTAAATCTACTTTGTCCATCTGGCAGTTAGATATTTTGATCACTGATATGCTTAGGAACATTGTTATTCTCATGTTATCGTGCTGTTTGTTCCTTAAATATTTACTCCTGGCATGTGTATATGCAGACATACCGAAGCTTATACCTTTCCATATGCCCAGAATGCTTTGGGCTCATGCTCAGCTCTGGTGTGGAACCCCCTGGGTAGCCATGCTGCAGTGACCTTTGTGCTAACTGCAGTGTCACGGCCTCCGTGCTAATTGCAGCTCAGTATTGAAAAGGCAGAATTTATGTCCTTGTTAGCGAAGCCTGTTCAGGATAAGATAAGGAAAAGATACATACCTCTCCACTGTCTGCTAATGTTGATAGTGCAAGATAAGAAAAATGTGTAGAGTACAGAAGAAAGCATATGCTGTAAACGAGAAGCTATAAATATAGTTGTGTTGAAATGCACTGTCCAGTGGATGAATGTGGTTGTGCTGGTCCTTTTGAACTGTTAACATACCACTGCTTGGGTTTTTTGGTAGACTGAATTCTTAATCAGTAAACTGGTCCATGTTTGGGCTGTTCCGCCTCTTGGCTACTTTCTTTACAATTAACTCGCACCAAGAGTTGGGACAATGATTAACCAAAACGTTGATGGATGGATGTGGTACTGGAGGTCTGTCACATGATAACCTGGTTTGTCATTTACATCTCAGTAAAATAATCTGGAGAGTTTGCGTCAAATCAGAATTGTTTTGTTTTGTTCTTATAGCTCTCTTAATTTTAGTATGCTCATTTTGCATCTCTTTTTCTTTATTTCTATCCTAGTTTATGGATTTAATCTACTAAGGGCCATCGGTCTACTAACACAATACCCAAAAGTTTTAGAAAGCCAGATCTATTTTAAACGCAAGAGAACCACATAGTTGCCTAGAGCCAAGAACTGATGGGCTCCCTGTCACCTCTTGTTTGCTGATTCTTCATCTGTTTGAGAGGGGAGGCAATGGTGGGGAAAGTGCTGAGAACATTGCCCATTTGGCTGAGAAGCTTTAAACTTCCTTTGGAAATACAGTCCAGAAAGGAAGTGATTTGTTCTTTTCCTGCAATTTCCAGGAAACTGTTGAGTTATGCAATCTCTTTTATTTAGTGTTTGCTGAATCATTGCATTTCTTTCTGTCCCTCCTTCCTTATAATAGTTCCTATATAAAGACCTCAAAGTATTTTCTCAACATTCAGGAGTTAAGCCTTATAAATTGCTTGTGAAGTCAATCTGTTTTTAAGATGATTGGCCTTACAGAGAAGCTGAAGCACAGAGCACTGAAATGTCTTTCTCAAGACCGGGCAGAGATTCCCCAGAAGAGGTGTAAGTAGGACCCAGATTTCCCGATTCCTAGTGCTGTTCTTTAAGATAAATCAAATTCCCTTTTGAATTCTGAAGATGCTCTTTGATGGTGGCGATGGCAGTGTAGCAAGCCTTGTTTCATATTTGTAAAACTTTGTATTTTCCCTTTTGATCTCCCATCCTTTAAACCTTATTAGTATTATTTTTACTGATGCCAGCTCTAATCTATTTCTATTTTTATTTTGGCAGCCCTGAGTTTTCCATCAAATTGGTGAAACTGTCGCTTCCTAAACTACTTCATAATATTAAAATTGATGAGATTGACTTGAAGCTGCTTTTAATTTTTTTTTTCCTTTTTTCTTGCTCTTTTAATAAAGGCAAATCAAACTGATATGTTCCACATTTAAACCTGTACCTTCTTTCACTTGGTATATTCTGATTGATGGCTCTGTTTCTTACTACTCCTTTTCTATTATCATGCGTATCCATTTGTAGTAAAATACCTAGCTATCTTCACTGTTGTATTTTCATACTCCAGTCAAAAAGCTCACTGCCTCTCAGTAACCAATTGCGAATGCTTTTCTTTTCCATCCTTTTCAGGTTCTTTGTGTGGCAGCTCAGTCCTGCTGCAGACTAAAATCTTTGCTTCTTTTTTCTTTACTCTTACCGTGAAGTCATATCTGTCCGTGACATCACAGTGGGCTGCTGTGGGAAATCTTATGATATCTGAAGGAGAGGATTATAACTAGGTTAACAAAGCCATGGCAAGACTGGAATGATAAAGGTGTTTATCATACCATAAAGCATCTCAGTAATTAGAAATTTAAGCACAGACGTTTCCTGTTTTTTGAGGGAGAGCTGGAATTTTATCTGCCTTTCTGTCTTTTGCTTCATCAAGGAAGTTCACGCTTATAAGCAAGAAGAACTGAAGCTACACTTTGTTTTTCACACAGTAAGAGGGAAGGGAAAATGTGCAGGCAGGCTTGGTCTATAACATTGATTTGTAACCAACAAAGGAAATGTCTACTTATGAGACACAAATCAATGTAACCAGACTGTGAAAGTGCAAACAGAGATGTGAGAAAATTATTTGATCGTTACTCTTTCTTTGGAAAAGAGAGAGGTCCAGATTCTGCTCTCATTTATGAGGATGTAACTGCCATGAAAGCCAGAGACTCACCGGAATAATTATGAAGTAAATTTCATTTGGTGTCCTTCTGATGGCTGGAGGTGTAAGGCATTAGAATCAGGAAGGAGGCTAGGTGGCAATGGGAGGCAGAGGAAGGATGCTGTAGCAAAGAAGATATGAACCAGGTTTTGTTATTAATGAGTTGTAGGTACAGAAAATATATTGATGTTCCTTCCCATGCAGAGATGACCTGTGTGAACTGTGCACCTGCTTAATTCAGCGGAAATCATAAAACGGTTTGCCTTAACTTCAGACTTTGTTGCCACGGGGTGAGATATTTCCTTAGAAATGAACTGCTCTCCTGAGAATAATCTAGTCCTGCAGGTTCTAGCCTACAGGGTCCGTTATCTAGGAAAAACACATATTAGCAACAAAAGCCACCATATTTTGAATAAGAGAATTCAGTGGTTTCAGTCCATTTGGCCTGTTGGCACTACTAGATGCTGATTTGGAAGCAAACCCCTTTATTCTTTGCATGGATAGTCTTTACAGGGACTTTATACTCTGTAGAGGGATACACTTAGTTGTGCCAATGCCAAATCTCTGGGGGTAAACAGCTTCTGAAGCTGTTGTTTGGTGGATCTGGGTCCTAATACTCCATCAGAAACACTGTAGCCACATAACACAAAGTGTTGATCTAGGATAAACTCGCATACCGGTTCAAATGTTTTCAGAACAAATGGATTAACTTCATATGGCAGGCTTTGTGCCAGATCAGATATCACCTGTCTGCGCCACTCTGACTTCAGGCTAGATTATATATCGTCTGTTCTCCCACAGCAACATAAACTCTTGCTAATTTGATAGTAATGTGATCATGTGCCCATGCCCAAAGCAGGTCAGATCTATATTGCTTAGTGATCCAGTGTTAAGGGCTGTGGACTGATAGTCGGAGTCTGTTCATTAGTGGGGAAACTCCTCTCAACTTCAGCCCACCAGGGCTGAAGCAAACCCTCTTCCTTCAGTTGAGCACCTGGCTTCCTTTTATGTTTCAGTCATCCTCTTCCATCAGCAGATCCCTGTGCTTATAGTGACAGTGGGCTTTCCCCAAATGTCCCCATTCAGCTCCATCAGAGAAGCAGGCCAACGTGTGCATACATACCTACCCAGCTGAAAGGCATGGAAACCCAGTCAGAGATAGATATTTTTATTCTGGTTAAACTATTCTCATTCCTGTGGATATTGTTTTATTTATGTTACAATACAAGATTAAATCAGGACATGACTTCCCAACAGGCAAACAAGGCAAGTCTGAACAAATGATGTTTTCAAAAGTTTTGGGATAAGAGTAACTTTGAATCTAAAATGCATGAAAGGAACATTCAGTAACAACAGAAAACTTAGATTTTTTACAAGTTAAACTTCCCTTTAAAGAAGGAGATGCAACAAGTTCTTTCATGTAACTTTGTGAATAAACAACAACAAAAAAAGTCCTCTTTTTATTTTTTTCTAACTTCTGAACTGTATTGGGCTTTGAGATAGAGGCAAAACTCTCCATGTTACTTGCCCCCAACTCTCACATACAGTGAATATTTACCTTTGGGTGCTCCTTGAATCATGATATTTTAGAGTAAATGTCTTTCTGTCTGGGATGGCTCTTATATAATACATGTTGTCATCTGGAGTGAGGCACAGTTGTGCATATTTAGCTGGTTTACTTTATAATGCGTCATTACAAGTAGCCAAAAACATGGTACAGGAAGTTGTTTGTGTGCTTTTTTTCATTGCTTATGCAACTCCCAAGCAGAAAATGTTCTAGAGAGCAGATGGTACAGAACAGTCAATTGCAAACTCCATTTTCCAGATGCATAGATGTTTCATGTCTACTTGAAACCAGTTCAGATGATTTTGTAAACTTGAGACCAACTATTGTTTAACCCTTTGCTGTGCCACTGGTGAAAGTTTCCTATGGCAGCTTCAGACCTAGTAAAATAATTTAAATGCACAAAACATGTTGTGTTCCCAGATGCTTAACTGGAATATGGGACAGTGCTATGATAGACAATTAAAATATTAATCCTGTTTTTCTAGAAGGGATATTGCAAGTTGAGCAACTCATGCATGATTCGTGGTTTCTATTCCTTTCTCTTTCTTTCAACTTTCTAAATAGTATGCTGTAACACTATGGCCAATATCTGAATTTCTTACTGCTTGACAAGGGGATTACTAGATAGCGAAAGCAAATTAATTTGACTTCCTACAGAAAAGGTAAGAACTTCTTACCCTAGGGCAGTAACGCAGTCAGCTCATCATGACTGCATGATACTGATAAACTACAGTTTACAACTCAGCAGGTTTCTTGTTTGATTTGTTTTTTTTTTTTCACTTGCTTGGGTCTTTGGACTTTTCACAGTAGGCTTGTGGCTGCTCAGCCATCAGCTTTTATTTGATAATAAATAAAAGTACTAGTCCAATTTTTTCACTACTTGTACTCACAGAAATCTGTCTGAGATCATATGAGTACTACAGACTAACTTATTTGGAGGTTATCCAGGAAAGCCAGTGTGCAGTTGCTGACCAGTCCGGTCAGTTTATGTGTTCAAACACAATTTAGCTTTAATTCAGTTCTACTTACAGGCAGTTGGTGGATCCAAAATTGTAATAAGCGAGACGCTTGATCTCACAATACAGAATTGTTGATGAATGTCCACAGATTTTGAAATGCAAATAACAGTTCCTCCAAAGATATTGCCTGGTTATATGGTACAACTTGGTCAGAAATAGACATAGAACCGGAGTCTCACATCTGATCCATTCAGCCTTTCTGTTTTCAAATACTTCCAACAAACTTTCAAGAAATATTATCTAAGCTGAGAAAGACAATAGCTTTAGAAATAAAAGCTGAAGAAAAACATTTTTCTTTGTTACCCATTCAGTTTTTAACTATTTATTACATTCTCTGAGTGTGAAGTGATGGACCTAAACTGAACTCGCAATTCTGAGTAATCCAGAGGTCAAACTGACGTTCCAAATCCCTGACTATGATCCATCTCTTAAACTAAGAGAATATAGCAGTCTGGAATGGCTGAAGTCTGGCTCTTATGTTGGTAACACTGCACAATCCAAACTTAGATGCCAAGGTATGCTAGCTGATGGTAAGAGAGGTCAGAAGGAACTTGTTTCTTTGGAAAACTTGCCTGGATAGCCTGGAACCTGTTCATCTTCATTTTTCTCTTCCTTTGAAGAGTTTTGAGTTATTTATTAAGCAGAGTCATGATGCTACAAACGGTGGACTTGAGAGCACGTTTCTCTACTGCAAAGTTTTGTCCCATTTGGCAAGAGGACAGACAGTTCAATGTCTCAATGAACAGCAGCAATGTTACTGGAAAGAATTTCTTCTTTGGCCTCCTACTGAAAATGTAGAATTTTTGTGAGGCCGGTATAATCTTTAGAAACTCCTCCTTTCAGCAGACCACTTGCGGATTTTCAAGTAGTATTTTCAAGATAAAGAATTTTTATTGGAAGATCTCATTATTGATTTGCAACATTTCCTATTAGCCTTACAGTAATGAATGAGTTTCATATTTTCCTTCACTCTACCAAGGAGAGAACACAGGAGAGAAAAACTGTTTGTCAGAAATATGGAAAGTAACAGTTTAATTAAAATGTGTACCTTCTCTAAGAGGCAGATGGAGAGCTCACATCTAGCAAGAGTTAAGCTTTCCAGTCAGACTCCAGTGATGGTCTTTGCCATTTAATGCTCTTTCAAAACCCAATGCTTCTGTTGTGTTTTCTTTCTCTCCCTCTTGCTGCTTGGGCTGTGAAGCAAATTATATGTACTGAACTGTTTTTTCAAGTCAGTAAGTGAAAAAAATGGCATTTTAAAATAATAGTTGCCAGGTCCTGCAGCTCAGAACTGTCATATTGCATGTTAAAAGCTTTTTCCTTCCCAGAAGTGAGGTGTAAAAAGTAATATGAATATTTGTGTGTGAGTGCATGTGTCTGGGTCTGGGACTCAGACAGATTCCCTACCTGGAAATGACTTGCTATTATTAGAGATTCAGTTACCAGGGGTTATGTAAGACAATTGAAGCTCTGTTTTTTAACAGAGACATGATTCATGCTACTGGTAGTAACACTAACCACCTCGAAATGAGACAGAAAGCAGACAGAGACAAAAGGCTGAAGAAATCAATGCTGGCTGAACACAGCCATTCTCCTGATACCTTCTCCCTCTTCAGCAGCCCTCAGGTTATCAGCAGCAGAGTTTAATGCTAATTCTGAAGTCACCTGGAGTTACCAAGCTGATGTGTCCATATCCATGGCCTTTGCAGGGAACTGCTGAGGCTGTAGGAACTGGGACAGGGGATGATGCTGGACATGCTTTGCTGTGTACCCAACAGTGTCTCTGGTGTTCTGCAGGATGCTGAGGGAGCTGTGAGCAGAACTAACACTCCTACTCTATTTTCTCAATTACTCCAGCTGGGAAGGCTGGAACCAAAACAACTTTTGGCTCCGCTGCCATTAACGCTTCTACAGTCATTTTTATAGTAATGTGGAGGGAGAGTCGAGACCTGGAGTAGCTTTGAACTTCTGCCAGTATTCTTCATTAGGGCAAAGTGTGAAATCTTATCGAACTAGAATAACTCTGAGCTCCCTTGCAGCTAATGTTCCTGATCCATCTCCTATGGTACTTCTTGCTGGTCATGGAGAAGATTAGAATATCTGCAAGCTCCTTTTTGATTTTATTCAATGGAGCTGTTTTCGTATGACAGTTTCTGTTGAGAGATAGCAGGAGTAAGGTAGCTGCCAGACTGTTTACAGTTAAAGATCCAGTCTCTTTCTTAGAGGAAAAAAAACAGGGTTAGGTTCAGAGCACCAAAGATGGGCTGTTTATCTACAGCATGTAACTTTTCAAAAATAAAAGTTGGGGAAGTTGCTGCCAGGTCCCCTCCAACCACTGCCATTCCCTACTATGTATCCTCTTGGAAGACTGCATCTTCTGTAAAATTTCATTTCAGCAACATCTAAATCATCCTGTATAGTAACTTCTGCTGTCAAGGAAGAAGATGCTAAAGATTTGGAAATGGTGTTCTTAGCATACTGAAGACAGCCCTCCTATGTTAGTAGATCTTATTGAGCAAAAGAGCCAACTGCCTTCAGTTTCATTCAAGAAAGGTTTGAAATAACCAGAGAAATAGCCTTGAAGAGGTTCACAGAAAAGCTGAATTCGAATACATCCCAAGAGTTCATCATTTGCTAGTACTGCAATAAGAAAAACAAAAATTACTGATATGTTATTTTCCTTAATGCATTTTGCTATATATACAGTTGAGAGCAGAAACCACTTCAGCAGCTATTAATGTTAGTAATCGTTCTCCATCAGCCACACTGCATAAAGTTTTAGGAGAAAAGTGTGCTTTAAAAATGGCATTTAGTCATGTCTCTGACCTTTCCTGGCACTGGGTATTTAAAACCCAGATCAGGTGGCACTGACATCTCTACATTTCAGATAAACTAAAGAAAAATCCTTTTTTGATGCAGCTGATACATAACTTTAAAAAGCAAATAATTATCACAAATATATATCACACCTCAGGACACATTGCTGTCAGTGACTTGACATTTCAAATGATGAGTTTCACAAATGTGCATAACCATCAGATTTGATTGAATGATATTTTGGAATAATTCACATGTTCGTCTAAAACTTTTTTCATTGTGTTTTGGCACTGAAGCATGAAACAGGAAATCTACAGTGGGTTTCTCTTTGCTTTTGAGGAAGCAAATGCTTTGATCAGTTCTACGTATTCCAAGGCTGCAGTCAGTTATTCCTCAATGGATAATGAAACCAAAGCCCAGAGTGGCTCTGTTTCTCTGTGGATCCCGTGTGATATTTTATATATAGTTTTTGACATAAATCAAACAAGCTTTCATTTGTACAGTTTGAGGCCAGAGGCAGCAAGCATACAGGAAGAATGGTATGCATATTTGGGAAAACATGTTCATGGTTCTTTTTACCTAGTCTTTTCACTTTGTTGGTTACTGGCTCTTTAATGATTGACTTGCAAGGGAAATCTTCAGAGACTGAAGACAGTCAGCCAAAACATCAACAAAAAACTTGAAATCATTTAAGTATTTTTTTCCTGACTGTCAGTAACATCATTGTTTAGCTCTGCATTTGGGCAGTGATGAATCTTAAAACTTAAGGAAGATTCCTTGTCTCAAACATTATCTTTAATCACAGAGTCACAAAACTGCAGGGGTTGGAAGGGACCTCAAAAGACCGTTGAGTCCAACCCCCCTGTTAAAGCAGTTTCCCTACAATAGGTTGCACGGGTAGGCAGCCAGATGGGTCTTGAATATCTCCATAGAAGGAGACTTCACAGCCTCTCTGGACAACCCGTTCCAGTGTTCCGTCACCCTTACCGTAAAGAAGTTCTTCTGCATGTTTGTATGGAATTTACTATGTTCAAGTTTTAGGACATTACTACTTGTCCTATCTCTACACACCACCGAGAAGAGCCTGGCCTCATCAATTTACCTCCCACCTCCCTTTAGATATTTATAAACATTGAGCAGATCCCTCCTAAGTCTTCTTTTCTCAAGTAACCAGACCCAGGTTACTCAGCCTTTCCTCATATGGGAGATGCTCCAGGCCCTTAGTCATCTTTGTGACCCTCTGCTGGACTTCTTCCAGGAGATCCCTGGCTTTTTTTGAACGGGGGAGCCCAGAACTGGACACAGTATTCTGAATGTGGCCTTACCAGGTCAGAGTAGAAGGAGAGGATCACTTCCCTCGACCTGCTGGCTATGCTCTTTTTAATGCACCCCAGGATACCACGTGCCTTCTTGGCTACAAGGGCACACTGATGGCTCATGGCCATCCTGCTGTCCACCAGGACCCCCCGGTCCTTCTCTGCAGAGTTCCTTTCCAGCAGGTCAGCCCCTAACTTGTACTGATGCATGCGGTTATTCCCCGCCCCCGTGCCAGACTCTACACTTGCTCTTGTTAAACTTCATCAGGTTCCTCCCTGCCCAATATAAATATAATATAAATCTTCCTCTAGCAAAGGCATCAGTAAATTAAGTAGCAAGTTTCTTCTTCTCTTTCTAAAACAAGTATCATAATAATAATGAGAGAGGAGAATTCCACTAATACGATTGTAACTGGGGTGGGGAGGGGTAAGTCATCCCATCTTTCTGCTTATCCATTCAATAACTTGATTCTTGCTGCTTGGGAAAAATAGATCTATGAGTAGAAGCTTTATTTACTGGTTCATATTGTTCTGTTTTGTTTTGGTTTTGTGACAAACAAATAAAATCCATTTAAATTTATATCTGGCATTATTTTATTGGCCTACATGGAATTATGCCATGAATTAATGTAAATATAATCTCATAGTTTCTGCAGACAACAAGCCTTGAAGGAGCAGAATCTGATTGCTATGAGTTTTATCAGTTACCATTTTGTATCACCTTCCAAAATTACAGCAATGCAGTTCAGATTTGTGATTGATGAGAAATACAAATGTGGTGGCCAGGCATAGGATACATCAAATGTTATAGCACTGAGACCGTGATGGGAGGAGATTACATTAGAATCAGTGCCAGTAGTGTAAAAAGTGTAACACAGTTGTGCTATGTGTTGAGATTTATTGTCCTCTTCAGTATCTTTATTGATGACCTGGATGAGGGCATTGAGTGGACCCTCAGTAAGTTTGCTAGTTGGCAGGAAGTGTAGGTCTGCCTGAGGGTAGCAAAGCTCTAGAGAGGGATCTGGACAGGTTGGATCAGAATGAGATTCAACAAGACCAAGCACTGGGTCATGCTCTTTGGCCACAGCAACCTCAGGCAACATAACAGGCTTGGGGCAGAGTGGATGGAAGACTGTGTAGGGGAAACAGACTTGGGGTATTGGTTGTTGCTCAGCTGAACATGAGCCAGCACTGTGCCCAGGTGGCCAAGAAGGCCAATGGCATCCTGGCTTGTATCAGAAATAGTGTTGCCAGAAGGAGCGGAGAGGTAATTGTCCCTCTATACTCAACACTGGTGAGTCCACACCTTGAGTACTGTGTTCAGTTTTGGGTTTCTCACTGCAAGAAAGACATCGAGGCCCTGGAGTGTGTCCAGAGAAGGGCAGTGAAGCTCATGAGAGGTCTGGAGCACAAGTCTTATGAAGAGCGGCTGAAGGTGCTGAGATTGTTCAGTCTTGAGAAGAGGAGGCTCGGGGGAGACCTTATTGCTATCTACAACTACCTGAAAGGAGGTTGTAGTGAGCTGGGAGTCAGCCTCTTCTCTCATGTAACTAGTGATAGGACTAGAGGGAATGGCCCCAAACTGTGCCAGGGGAGACTCAGGCTGGATGTTAGAAAATACTACTTTTCTGAAAAAAGGTGCTGGAATGGGCTGCCCAGAGAGGTGGTGGATTCACCAACTCTGGAGGTGTTCAAGGAACATTTAGGCGTTGTGTTGAGGGACATGATTTAGTGAGAACTAGTGGTGATAGGTTAATGGTTGGACTGGATGATCTTGTAGGTCTTTTCCAATTTTGGTGATTTTATGGTTCTATGACTGTGATTATGCAGTCCCTGCATCTGGGTAAAAGTACATTTGCAATTCTGGTTGCTGAAACCTTTTTTTGTGGACATTCAGTACTTTTTTCAGTTCACCAACATCTATGGGAATAAGAGTTTCAGAGTTTATGCTGAAGTATTTGCAAGGACAGCAGTCAATCAAACCACAGCAATGTGTAAGGGAGGAGGAAAAAACTCAGCTCATTCTCTTCGTATGCTTTCATTGTTTTTGTTCTTCCTGAAAAATAATGTCCTTTCAGATTTCGTTTGACATCTCCATGATGTTGAACAGATTCGGAGAAATCACCAATATTTTGACAGGGTTCCTTGGCAATGAAATGTTCATGAAGCTCATCTGTCATGAGCTAATCTGGCTCATCTAGCCAAAGCAGTAGCTTAGGCAAATATATTACTGTAACAATTTAATTTCTACACAGTTTCTTCATCTCGGTGATTGCAGTGATGGCAACTCATATTTCAGTGGCAGAAACATTGGCGATAACTGCAGCACAACAATACCTTTGTTTTTCTTATGAGAACCTTGCTTAAGTGGAGCAATACAGTATCATGTTGTCCAAGCACCTTTTTCTTGGTGACAAGGCAAAATATTCTGTATGCGCTGTCTATCTTGAGTGTTCGTGTCTTTAAAACCTCCTACCTTCATCCCCTCCCATCAACCTTTTGAGTTTCATACTACAGTGTTCATGGATTGTAACTTACAGCATCAACATAGAGCTTCTTATAGAATTACAGAATCCTTAGAGTTGAATGGACCATTAAAGGTCATCTAGTCTGTGTTCCCTGCAATGAAAAAGGACATGCACAGCTAGATCGGGTTGCCCAGGGCCTGATCCAGCCTCGCCTTGAAAGTCTCTAGGGAGAGGGCATCCACCACATCTGTGGACAACCTATTCCAGTGCCTCACCACCCTCACTGTAAAATGCTTTTTCCTTATATCTAACCTAAATCTACCCCCTTTAAGCTTGAAACCATTTCCTCCTGTTCTATCACTATAGACCCTGTTAAAGAGT
>PPHD01021085.1:0-13388 GCA_002909625.1 Bambusicola thoracicus | reverse complement strand
TTTAATTTGCACTGTCAGTTGACAAAGCTGTTGGTGCTCTCAGACATAAAACTATTTGAGAATACTGTATAGTTTTTTGACTCGCTGTATAAATGGCATCCCGAGTTGTGCAGTCTGTATCGAATAGCTTCTGGAACATCTCCCCTAATCAGTTCCTTTTGGGAGCAGGATAACCACGTCCCTTCTGAAGCAGTGTCAGTGCCCTCCCCGCATGGGACTACAGATGGGATCTTTGTTACGGAGGCATGAGATCAATTCCTGATTCCAGGCCGTGTAGTAAGTGCATTCCTGACTGAATGTTACATCGTTTTTATTTTCCTGGGACAGCATTGCACTTTGTCTCCTCACTGAAAGAGCTACGTTCATTAGATACAGGAAGTCCTGCTAAACATCCATAACGTTACATCAACAGCTGCTGCTAGATCTTTGAATGCAGTGATCAGGGGAGAGTTTGCAAGAGATTTGGTACTTCTTTGCAGTGATTGTTTTCTTCAGTGGGCTTCAGAATCTGAATTTCTGTGGAAAAAAAAAAGAAAAAAAAGGCAGTTAATCCTTGAGATTGTGAAGAAAACTTTTAAAACATGCACCAGATGGGAATCAATGCAGCAGTGTCTGCAGGCGGGCACACCCTGAAAAGCAGGCTGAAGGCTGACACTGTTTGGATTAAAGGGAGAAGAGCTGCAAAGCAATCATGCAACGTAGACACTGTCGATACAGTATGGGGAATGGGCAAATCTGCAGCGAGCCCTGTCACACTGTGCATCACTGATGGCTTTGGTGGCGCAAAAGAAACCCAGTGTTCTCTCCTGTTGATTTGTGCTCCTTCTGCTCTACATGCACAGTTCCCATTACTTCCTTTGGCAGTGCATACAGATGGCTGACTCAATAATGGAACTGACTGGAAAAAAAATGGTTTACATCTATAGAAAACAAATATGTATTTCTCTGCTTGTTTTCTGCACTTCCCAAGTGGGAACAACAGGTATTAGAAGTTCTGGGCAGAAGAAAAGCATTTTCTCTCAACAACAGATGATGAGTATTAAGTGATGATACGTTTCATTTCAACTGTTTCAACCTGAGTGAAAAACCTGTGTTGGAGTTGGTAAGCAGAGTGGCTGCTTTAGGTGTAGTGACGAGAGAAAAGTCAGTTTTCAATGCCAGGATGCAAAGCTACATACTAAATTAAGTCTTACATACATACTGATGAAGTTTTGCAGCTTCAAATCTGGATGAATACTCAATGTCAGCAGTGAGTAGGGGATGTGGCTTCAGGGGATGGAATATTACGTGGGCAACAGAGATGATGTGGGCTTAGAGTGTGTGGAAGCATCTTCACTCCTATCCCTTCTAACACAGGAAAATGTCCATAATCAACAACTTGCTCAGAGTGAAACCTCTCCCAATTGAATATGGAGATCTGGTAACAACTAATGGCTAAAACAGGTAGGCAGCTGGTACCAGAACAGATAAAGCCCATGCAGAGAAACTGCCCTAAGACACAGCAAAAGTAAACCATGGCTGGGTGCTTGGTAGCCCTAGGTTGCTGGTGCTTTTAATAATGCATGTGCAGGACCACACATGGTACTATTTGCTTTAATATTAATAACCAGTGAGCCAGCAGAATAAGCCAGGATTTTATGAACATGAGACCTGATCCATTCACGCGTGGCTCTGGAACAAAGATGGAATCCCATCCTTCTCTCTAGTCAATGGCTTCCTAAGCGTATACAATGTCCAGCATGTGTACTGCCATATATTACTTCAAGGTACTTAAAATAAGCTGCCTACTCTCATATCAGCCACCTTGAACAGGTATCCTGGACCTCAATAACAATAAAATGTGTTTTCACCAGTGGGTATGATTCACCAATAGAGCACAAGTTCCAAGAGAAACCATCTCTTGTTGACTGATAGTTGATAGTCCTCCACTCCCAGCACAGGATCTCAGGACAGCATGGAGCACTGGTGTCTTTTCTATTTACAGCTCAGTGACAACAGGGCTATTCCTCCAGCATGCAACAAGCCATGAAGTAGGAGATGGAGGACTTCGGCTTTATGTTTCTTCCTCTTCACCATTCTTCTTAACCCTGCTTCCCTTGGTTTTGGGGCATTAAGTTCTGCTGGAAGAAAAGGGCAGGAGATCTGGCTTTAAAGGAGATGAATTCATGAAAAGAGCAGGACTTCAGGCTGTTGTTTCTACCTGGTTGCAGATCACAAAATCATCTCTGCCATTCCAGATGCTATGTGCATACAAGACAAGATGCTTGCAGCCCTATACTGTCAGCCACCAATATTAAAAACATAACACTTGATCCCCGAAGTCCTGGAGATTGGCCATACTATAATGAGAATTCAGAATAAATAAATAAGCATTTCAGGTTCTCTGCACTGTGAATCTTTTAAGACTTTTATGTTTTCCCATGCAAACTCGGAGGCTGGGAGTGAATTATTTAAGTAAAAGATAAGTTTTCCCTGTGTTCATGCTTTTTTGTCATGGTATACTCTGATGTCCACTGTAGGAGCTGGGAAGTTAAGGAAACCTATCTGAAAGCTTGTGATGATATCCTTAAAACTTACAGCACAGGATACTGTTGTACTAGAGAATGGGACTGCTGTGAGACTGAATATGAAGTCCTGGTTTTAGTTGCACAAGCATTATTAGCAAATGCCTGCATGTGTTTAATAATGCTAGATTTCCACCTTCCATCCTGCAGTTTTAGTCACAGCGGCATATTTTGCAGCTCCTGCTCCATGCAAGCTGTATGGGTTAGTAATGGAAATGTTGTTGGTAGGAGCTGCAGAAGGGAGTAGGTCCCTTGCTGAAGGGAACATCGAATCCAATGCTGTCAGGTTTGCTCTCCGGTGTCTCAGCAGCTAACTGAGCAGGAAAGTGTTAAATCTCCTCCAGAAAGGCTGTAAGGAGAGACACTGCAGTCATCCTTACCTCCTAAGTCACTTGCAAGGAAAAGAGCAGATCCTCCAAATTAGGTCATCTGTTTGCTTCATTCTGAAAGATTTTTACTAAAGTGAAAAGTGTTGTCTGTTTCTTCTCTCGGACAGAAAACAAACATTGGCATGTAGAGTGGCAGAAGATGAATATTTGGTGCTGGGCAACATGATTAAAGTGTATTCCTTGCAGTGCGTGGTGCCTCCCTTATCCTGCCATTGTGTTCATAGAAAAAAAAAAAAAAAAGAGGATCTGCCCTTTCCATTGTATTGTCACATTTTCCGAGTTCAGCCAAAATGGGTCTTATAAAAAGCTTTAAAAGTAAGATGAACTTTGTCTTTTAGTAAGCCACTGAAGAAACTCTGAAATGAAAGCCATCTAGTGCATTTTGTGTATGGGAAAGCTGTTGCAGTCAGTGTTCTGGCTGATCTGCCAGAGGAGGAGGATAATACTGGTAGAAATGGTCATGAGATAAATGTTATCTGAGCTTTATTTAAGGTTTGCTAGCTAAAATTGAAGGTGAATTTTACTTGAAACACTGGGAAAGTTTACAAAGGAAGAAGTGATTTGCAGCAGAAGAGAATGCATTTGTGTTGTCATATTTTTATCACTGCCATCACCAATATCAGCAACTACATTTATTTACCAGTGTACATTAAACTAGCGATCCACTGATGGAATTAACAGACATTATTAGCTCCAATAGCCTAATTCAATCAGCTTTAATGGAAGAAGCTGAGAGTCTCTGCATCGTGTTTGCTATTACCAAGAGACAGTTGCTCGTGGGCATTCACCTGTGTGCAAACTGGGCATGGAAAAAAAAGAAACAAAACACAAAGAAAACCTGAGTCCTGTATTAAGCAATGTCCTCAGCTCTGTTTTGTGGCACTTCTGTCTGTTTGGAAGACTCAGCCATGGATTTTCCTAAGTGTCTATACACTGAGTTTTACTGTATTGGTTCCACCACCACCAGACTTGATAAACAAAGATGTGCCCAGGGAAAAAGAGACGTGGTTACAAAGATGTGTATTGCCAGCATAAATCTGGTTAGGTTAGTATGGGTTTCCAGCAGCCAAAACAAAACAGTTGTGCAGAGCCAAGAATTTTGAGATAGAGAGGGCTGGAGGAATTTGAAATATGCTACAGAAGTGGAAGGAACAGGACTTGGCAAAATCCTTGATCTCATTAGAGAAACAACAGGGCTTGGTAGCCAAACAACAGGGTGGTGTTAAAAGAGAGAGTGAGATGGCAAAAGCCTTGGGCAGGGACAACAGAGGATATCCAGGAAGGGCCGCCCGAGACCTGGGGCTGGATGGAGATGAGAGGTTAGCACTAATATAATGCCATTGGCTCAGGGTTTAGGTTCCGTGTAACTGTAAATTCCTGACCTAAAATTCTTCTTTGGTACAATCAAGTGATCTCTACTGACTAAATAATCCTGAGAGCCAACAAAAGCACAACATTCTTGAGAAATACAGGATAAAAACGATAACTGCACCTTCATCCATACTTACATACATGAAGGTTAAATAGAGGGAGATAGTTCTGATGTGGCAATTTATATAACAGAAAAATATTTTGTACTAGAATAGTATTGAACAGCTACAATGAAGAACCTTGTGCTTAACTTTAGTACTGTAGTGACATATTTATTTTCAGGTTTTCTCTTTCTTAGCAATAACTGCATTCCCCATTGCTGAAATTTCCCTGTGTAACTTGCATCTAAGAAGCTGAACACACCAATGCTTGGCAAGAGAATGAGCCAAGCAGTGTGGATGTTTCCGTAGTCACCAGTTGCACACTAATGCATATTGATTGAGAGAAGAGCGGCGCACAGACCAAATCCTCAGCACAAAGTAAGGTCTCTCGTGCACTCAGCCAATGTGGGGTTTTTGCCGTATGATTCTGGTTTTAGCACCAAGTTCAATATGAAAAAGCCCGTACTTTCAGTTAATTAAAATTACACATTTTATCCAGGAACACATCAATAGATAGGCGTGTAAAGGGCAGAGATTTTATCTCACTCAAAGAGAACATGTGTTTGGTTGAATCTTGCTCTTTGAATTTGTGTTTGTGGCTGATTACCATTGTAATCAACAAAATATAAATCTCCCGCTCAGCACTCACTGGATCCTAATGGTGCCAATGGAGGAATTTTGCAGCAAGACCCCAACGCCTTGAGAGCATGGGGTACCTCTCATGCTGGAAATGCTGGAGCAGGCCTGAGTCAGCAGAGCCCAGCCCGCATTGCTCCACCAGTGCCTGGCACCCCAAACCCAGAGCCGAGAGGTGCACGTGCCCCTGCAGGGCCCTGAGCCCGCCGTTGGGCGGAGACATGGCTGATGCCAAAGTATGCAAAGAATGGAAATGAAGGTTCTCCTAACCCTATATAACATACATTTGAGAAAAGAAAAGAAGAAAAGAAAAAAAAAAAAAAAAAAAAAAAAACAGAAGAAAAAAAAAAGCCTAGATCTCTCATCAAAGTAAAATGTAATTAGGGGTATTATTGCATACTTTCTTAATTGGAACAGCTTGTGACAGAGAAGTATTTGGGAGGATTTCAAGCGTGTTCTGCTCATGTGGATGCACAGCCCGGTAAACCCACATGCTCATGGAGCAGCCGAATGGCATCAGCAGGATGGCACGTCCATCCAGAGTGGTTTGTGAACAGAAGTGTGTAGCTCCGGGCTTAGCATCATAGAATCATAGAATACGCCATGTTGGAAGGGACCCACAAGAGTCATCAAGCCCAACTCCTCACACAGGATCCTCCAAAATTCAAATATTTCTTAAACTATGGTCATAGAAAGGTGCTACTGCAGTTTTTCTGGGCTGCTAGGCAATGTTGTGTCGCATCCCTGTGAGCACCAACCATGTTAATATATCACAATGTATTTTAAGTGGAATCTTTTCTCCAAAAGTATAAAGGAGCAACCACAATGTTGCCCTGGCTTGCAGTTACTATTCCAAGTTTGAAGGCAGTGGTGTCAATGAAAGCAGTGTGCAGTTATCCTGGAAAACCTTATTCCTGTGATACCCATCCATGGGAGCGAGGCGCTATCTCAAGCATGGGAGGAATTCCCACAGACAGAGCAACGGGGTGAGACCGGTAGCATAGACAGGATTCAGGCACATTTAGGGGTGGATAGACAGCAGGGGAGTGAAAGATGCTTCGTTCTGCTTGTGCTATGGCCAGAGAGGTCACACCGTAGGGGATTGCTCACAGTCTGGCTGAGGGCCAGGTATTAATTTCTCTGAGTTCCTGTGTGGGAGTAGGGAAAGAGAAGGAGAGTCTTGGAAAAGAAAATGAGATGAAGATGCTAACACAGTCTGCCACTGGGTTTCTTCTTGGACAATACACCGCTCTCACAGCCCCGGAGTCAGTGTAGGAACAAGGTTGTGATATTTTATTCATCCTGCTGATAGTTTTCATATCTAATGATTATTAGGATACTCTTTTTTTTTTTTTTTTTTTTTTTTTGCTTTAATACATCGCTTGGTGGAAAACGTGTGCAGCTGGAACGATTTAAAGCAGTGCATTGAAACCTATTGCCTGGAATTCAGTAGTTAAGTTATGAAACGTCGGACACTGGAGTAATAAAAACCTACTTACTTTGATCTTGTAGTTAAAAAATGATTAAAGTATAGAATTGCATTTGCCGACATTAGACCTCCACCCACAAAGAGATTTAAAGCTGTCGGGGGAAAAAAAGAAGGTTGAAAGACAGCTTAAGTGTAATAATTCAGAAATTGAGCTGCTTTTTTAATTTCAAAGATGGTCAGGATAAAGGGATTTTTATACCCTATTTGTTATACAAGGCCTAAGAACCTTATCCCAAGATACTTCCACTTGCGTATTACCGACAGGCTGATAATTGCTTGACAGGTCAGAGAGCTGCGTTTCCGTATTTTCTGTTGAGCTGAACTCAGTGAATTTACAGCAGGATTTCTGCTTCCCCTCTTAGTACCTCCACAGAGCTCAGGGTGACCCCTGCCCTCCCTTTTGCTTGCATGCTGCAAATAGATGACGGAGCATTTGGTGATACAGTTTGCAGGGATGAAAAGCTTTCTTCTTCTAATTGCATGCATATTGTCATCTCCTAGGTGCATGAAATTACCTTGTGGAATTGCAATTATGTACTTATTACTGGTTTATCTAATTGTTAAAGAATACAGAGACGTGTTGAGTTGGTTTTCTGGCCACTGTCCTGTAAACTGTGCCAGTGAAGGCACACCCTTACACCCCCACACAATCCTGACTTAAGTCAGTAGGAACCCTTTGTAGCCAGTATAAAAGACATAAGAGAATATACTCATTTATTCTAGTAGTATTATTTCCACCCAGCCAGGCTTCTTCATACTTCTATAGCAATGGCTCTGATAGAGCAAAGTCAATGTTTGGTCTTGAAGTGTCCTCAATCATTTTGATTCTCTGTCCAGTCACAGATGTGTAGCATTTAAACATTGCTCAGTAAAAGGAAAGACTTTTAGAACAATAACAACAACAATTCAGCCCTTCTCAATATCAAAATTTCAATGTTGAACCTGGCTGCTAAGCTGGGCAAGCAGCTCATTTTTTCTCAGCCAGCTGGGATCCACTTTTCCATTTGAAGAGGTCTCAGATTGCAGGACAAGCTCCTGAAAGACAAGTGTTGTTCCTGGGGAAGCGACACTCATCTTCACCATGCACACAACAGAACCTTCCAGCCACACAGAGCTTCCCTCTTCTTGTTCCCTGATAGGGAATTTGTTCCTATCCCTATCAGTTGCAGGCTCATTTTCTGGACAAATTTGGATTTTCACTCCTCCATGAGATGGAAAATGCTCCCACAGACAACAACTTAGCATGGAAAGACAGGGTTTGCCTCTTGGGAAGGCAGATGTATACCCCAGACCTTGGTCCCTTTGGGACACTGGTCTCTGAGGTCTTGAACTGGTTTTGGTTATCACTTAACCCTAAGTTAGGTTTAACAGCAACTGACAGTGGAAACCTGAAAGCATGATGTCACAGGGAATGTGATAGAGGTGCATAAAACATGGATTAGAGTAAAATGGGGGAAAAAAAGACACAGTTCCACAGAAAATCTTAGCAAAGAATATCTCCATGTTGTGGCAAACTTCATCTGTACTGAAAAATATTACCTGGCTGTGGGAGTATGTCCACACAGACTTATGGAGAATGTGACATCAAATGACTTTGGGTTCCTCCAAAAATTCTCAGTCTGAGGTATTTACAGTGCATTTCAGAGAACGAAGGTCTGGGTTTTTACAAGGGCATGATGGAAATTGACTTGCTTTTAAATGGTCAGAGAATTCTATCCCAAATGCAAATAAAATGGCATCTTCAAGTTAAAATAGCAAAGAACATCTTGAAACTTATATGATTGAAATTAGCTCTCTAGCTCATAGCAAATGGCTATTTATAATTGCCTACTGGGGTACCTGACATCAGATGGTTGTACCGGTAATATTAGAACAGTATCTGACAGTTTGGGAAAAACACATGGCAGGAGGTGGGAATGTTGATTTGTAGGCAACGTTTGGAGGGGAAGGAGGGAGACAATGGCTAAGAATGTGCTTTACTTCTTAAGAAAGTGACATTCTTACCACCAAAACAAAAACCTGAGAAAGAAAGCACATTCCAAAATGATATCATCGCATTCCTCTATATGGACAAACACACTGCACTGTAACTGCTGTTTCCTGCGTTTGTGATTTCCCTTGAAGAGTGTTTCAGTGAGAGATGTTTTCAAATAGGAAGAGAAACTCGGTTTCAATGTCCTTAGGAGCCTCTTGGCAAAGTCAGACTATCTCCCTAAGGCCAAGACTACCGGCTTAAATAACGATGTCTGGGTTAGATAATACCCTAGCTTGTAAATTCGTGACGTAGGTAGAAAGTAACTTTTCCTCTCATCAGTGACACTTTATTGACAATCTGCGCACGTTCAGAGCCCCAGCTCTGTTTTTTATCAGATGCTTGAGGCTGAGCAATAGACCCAACACGAGACTTTTATTTGTTTTGTACTGAAAGAGTCTGCAAAATGTAATGGTTCCCAGGAGGGAACCACAGGAGGATGGCGAGGCTCAGTGGCATGCGTGCTGCACTGACTCACTGAACGCAAACCGCTGCAATACCTGACCCGGGATGTGGTGATCCATCTTCAGGAGATTACACCAAATCATAGTTTCCAACCTGCCATCAACCACAAATTGAGACCGCAGTGGTGTGCAGGAGCTCCTGCATGAATTTCTTCTGCCCTGGGTTACACCAGAGGTCAGATTATCAGATCATGAGATCATGACAGCTTCTCTGGCCTTCACACCTGTAGGATAACAAATGTGGGAGATGCAGTCATTGCCTAGACTCACTTTTCTACCACAGGAGAGGGCATTCAGGTTTGGGAAGCAGCGAGGGCACGAGCAGCCACTGCTCAGCATGAGGAGCTCTTCCCCATCTTCCTACCATTTATTATTAGCATCCTAAATCTGGCATTCAGACACTGCCGCTAGCATTGTGCAAATTCTGAGCACCTAATTCATTCCTTTCCCTTCCATTCTTTTTCCATTCCCTTGCCACGCCACATATTTATCACCGTTTTCAAATGCAAGTCCAGAGGAGCAGAACCTGCCTCTGTGGTATGCTGCAGGTCTGATACAATGAGAACCTGTTCTCAGTCAGGCCTACAGCAAAAACAATAATGCAAAATAACATTCATAAAAGGAGTTACAGTTATTGAGACCTTTACTCAGGCTGGTAACTCAGTTCTCATACCAAAGAAGTCAATTTCTGATAGCAATACATCTTCGCTGACATCATGGTCATGGTAAAATCTCATTCAGTTTCATAAGAACTTCGATGAAGAGCCACCAACCACAGCAGAGACCCCTCAGTCCAGCAAAGTGAACTGCCATGACAAAACTGGGTACAAAGGGGAAAGTCCCTTGCACCCTTTTCAATGCCGTTCTCCTACTGATTGCAGCTTAACTCTGGTTCCTATTCCGCTTTTATACAGCGTGTGATCCTCCTCCATCCTTCTGCCCCCGGACTGACAGCTGCTCCTCCTGTCCTTGAAGCACGAAGGGAAACATATGACTGGCTTGTGGCTCTTCCTCTCCTCAAAGCGAGTGACAAGGTCACATGGCAGTTGCATGTTTCCTTTGTTATCCTTTTGTTTGAAGATAGAGGAGTTGCACCTGACTGGGACTGCAGAGGCATTCAATTAAACAAAGGCATTTTATTTTAGGAACCGTGTAATGAAGAGGAAACCATTAGACGATCTTCTCTTCCTTCGGGCAAGGAAAGCATTGACAAGTGCTATATTTAGTTGTGAACTATGCAACCTGCAAAAGGATTTCATCCAACTTATCAGGAAATGAATCCCCCTTCACTTCTAGCAACATGAACTTCAGGGAATGGAAGCAGCTCACACAGCGCTCAGTACTTTTGTTCCTAAATGCATCTGTATTAAAATCAAACAAAACCAGACCAAACCTGGAGGGGAAAAAAAGGGCATGTAGCAAATCTTCCTAGATATCAGTCATTATTTGAGATGCACTTGCTGACCTGGGAAGGCAAGGTATTGCTCCTATTTCTCTTAGTGCTGAAATAGCCTAGGACTAGATAGAACTGGACTGATACAGGACCGTGCATGAGAAATGGCACGTTCAGTGGAGCCAGGACTTGGTGCTAGCCTCAGTTATGGCAAGAGACAGCCCTCCTGAGCTGAAGGACCTTGATGTGTTTATTTATTGCTGCTGATGAGTCATAAGACATGTTAGAAGACAACTGGATTCTCAGGTCCCAAAGCAAATATCCATGGTAGTGTAGCAGAACTGTAAACTGAGCTAATAACAGGTAATTTTTATTTGTGACAGGAAAAAGCTCTTAACATCAAACCCTAATGTAGAGAGATGGGAGAATTTCCCTAAGCTACATGCTTTGCTGCTGAGAAAGCAAGAGCTTAGCAGATAAGGAAGATAGAACTGATTTCAAATTTAGTCTTCTCTTGATGTTTTAAGTTGCTGAAATTTAGCAGAGTAGGTCACTTTTCTGTGGTCTTTGCAAGACTTTCCTTTCTGAGGACTGATAAAAGGAATTCTGTAAAAAATAGCTAAATATCATACAGCTACATATACAGGTTATCAGAATTGTCTCTTGTCCAAAAGAATAAGAGAGTCTGGTGCAAATTCCATGGCAGCTGCCCTTCCTACCAAACAAGCCTCAACATCCTTGCTCTGTCAAAACATCCTCTGAGCGCTGTGGCTTAGATTCAGGTCTGGCTGGGTCGGGCTTTTCAAGTACATGTGGGTGAGCGAGAGCAGGGAATGCAAGTAGTTCTTCCTTTCTTAACCTCTTTCCTAATGTTAACCATCTCCTGGCTGAATGAGTAGGCTCTTGGCAGAGAAGAAAGTGTGAGTCCTTTCTTCCCCGTTCTGACTATAGTTGTGATGTAGGTTATAAGATATTACCCAGCACATTCTTATGGCATTCTTATAGGGAGTGCCCTGGCACCAGGCCATCGAGGCATATTGATGGCATCCCTGGATATCTACTTAAAGAAATATGGGAAAGTAAAATACATATTGATGGCATCCCAGGATATCTCCTTAAGGAAAACAGGAATGTAAAATACATCTCCACCCACATAGGCACTGGGGAACAAATGAGGGATAGATTCATTCCACACCCCAAAAAAGTATAGAGCACATAGAGTGAATTGCCTTCTGCTTCCATTGACTACTTAGAGACTTGGCTTGGACTCAGCAACCTGAGATCTAGGCAGAAAAAAAATGGGCAAAAGGAGTTGCACTCAGAAGAGCAAGATGAGAACAATAGATGATTCCTCTTGGGGCATGTTTCATCATATTCCTGGTGTAAATTCAGTGTCCCAGGGCTAATTCCTGGAAGCATCTTGATCACCTTTGTACTGCCAAGTCCCATACAAGTTGAGGGGCCATTGGGTAAAGAATTTAAATGTGCCTACAAGTTATCTTGGTTCCCATTTACACTGACATCACTACTGAGTAACTCTTCCAGTGCCAACAAGAACTTCTCTCTCATTATGTTGTTGACACTTAGAAATGAAACTTAGTGACATGACACTTAGTGAAGGAAACACCATGAGTATGGTAGCTTCAACGGGCAGTTGAAATCCTAAGAGGTAGTGACTGCATACAGAAGAAAAATACAAGGATGATTCTATAAGAAATCAATAAGAAAAGCAGACTGGGCAGGGAATTTTGCCCAGCAGGGGCTCCCGGCAGGAAGGGAATCTTTATTTGGAGAAACATGACTTCATTGTGCCAATTGTAGCACTTTTTCTTATCTTGTGCTATTGCACAAATGAAAAGAGGCGTCTGCAAGAAGGCCTAATAGGCCGGGGCTAATTTAGGTGTGACTGGGTATAAAAACACAATCATTTTAAAGCTAGGGCAAAGTACTGCCAGCGATCTGGAGCTGCATATCTCAGGGTTTCAGTTGGCTCAGACCGACTTCCTGTCACTGTCCGCCATTATGTATCAGCAGGAAATTACACTTTTATGAGTGATTTACCTTTAAACAAACACTACTACACAAACAATATGGTATTGAATTTGGTGGTTTGCCTTTTAAGTATTACAGTGAAAGATTGTAACAGCTGTCTAAGCTGATAACTACTACCTAGGATAAGAATATTGTTGACTGAGTTATTAGTCAATTGTTCGACTGAATCTAGCTGCTTCTCTTTTAACTGTGTGACATTTACCGTTTCTCTAAACAATATAGTTCCTTGAAATGCGAATGTAACTGGTTGCTTGGGTGGGAACTTCATGGGTAAAGAATTGTTTGGGAGATCAGATCACATTTTTAATTTTAATTTTTAGCATTTTTTGTTTTTATGTGCCGCTCGTGGCTGGGTCCTTGTGGGAATGGTCTCCTAGAAGTAAATTTCCATGCAGCTTTCTAGATTCAGCAGATGAGCAGCAACCACAACCTGTGTCTAAGATGACTGAAATGCACAGCTGGATGCATTTTGGCAGAGAAGGGATGAGACAATGTACTGTATCTACAGCACGTCTACTGCTGTGACTTTAGAATTTATATCTTGAGATGAGACTCCATTTAGCAAGGTGTTGAATGCCCGCAGCCTTCTAGAAGCCACTCCACTAATTGCAAAATCAGGCACAGCACGTGAGGAGAAGGTTGACCTTGCAAAATTCTTATTCTGTTTCTGAACAATTAAGACTAACTCTGTGCCCAGCTTAAACTTCCAGACTTTGAGGCTCCGGAGTCTGGACTGAATCCAAGGCCCAGTGAAGTCACCTGGAGATTTTCCATTGACTTCACTATGCTTTGGACCAGACTCTTGGAAAGGCTATTCCCATGAACTGAAATACCTAAAGCCAAACATAGCTTTACACAATTGAAAAATCACCTACTTTGTATGTTTTCAAAGACAGA
>PPHD01021084.1:0-13388 GCA_002909625.1 Bambusicola thoracicus | reverse complement strand
CTGATTTTTCTGTAGCATCGCCTACTCTGACGGTGGAACTAGATGGCCCTAGGGGCCTTTCCTAACCTGAACAGTTCTCTGATCCTAAACTTTAATGCTGTTTGCTCCCCTGAGGATCAGTCCCAAAAGGGATCATCAAAAACCCACAGCCAATTATACTTTGCTGTGAATTCCATAAGCTAACGTACTGGACCTAGAAATACATCCCTGGATCCTCTCCATTTCTCACAGCAGCCTTTGGCTGAATCAGAAGCAGCTCACACCTCCTGCAGTGTATTTACCAAAGGCACAAGCACAGAACCAGGGGACGGAAGGGACCTCTGGGCATCCCCAGCCCAACCCTCAAACACAGCATGAACGCTATGAATTGTGAGATGGGTTTGTGTATGTGTACAGGAGACTCCACCACCCCACAGCAAGGGAGTCGTTCCTCACACAGAAGGCCGCCCAGTGGTCCCAGTGACGCCCACCTCATGCATCTGCGCGATCCTGCCCGTGTAGAAGAGGACGCGCTCCGTCAGCGTGGTCTTCCCCGAGTCGATGTGGGCCGAGATGCCGATGTTGCGGATCCGCTCGTTGGGAAGGACGGCCGAGGAGCAGCGCCGGCAGGCATTGAAAAGGAACTGGGCGGGGAAAGCCGGTCCGCTGCGGAGGCCTGGCCCACACACCTTCTGCCACCCACCCCCTAGACCCCCGCCCAACCCTCCCCTTCTCTCGCTCCCCGTTCACCCCGGGAAGTCCCTCCCGCCCACCTCAGCGAGCCCTCGGGACGCTCCCGCAGGCGGGCTCCGCCCTCCCGGCCCGCCGTGCCCGTGGGGCCTCTCCCCGGGCCCCGCCACCGCCCCGTACACGGCACCACCCACTACCTGCCGCTGCCCGCGGCCCCGCGCCGCCCGCACCGCCCGCAGCATGGCCGCTCGCTGCTACCCCGCAAGGTCGGTCCGCCGCTTCCGGGGTCACTGCGCATGCGGGGTCAGACCGGAAGTGGGCCCTGGCCGGAAGCGGGGCTGCGCCGCGCCAATGGGCAGTGCGGGAGAGAGCGCTGGAGACGGAGCCCAGAAGGTGAGACCCGAAGGGACCGAGGCACCGCGCCGCTGCAGTGTGTACATACAGGGGAGGCTCAGCGGGTTTTACAAAGCACAACGCCTGCAGTACCGAACGCAGCGTCACAGCAGGCAGAGCCGCTGGAGCTCAGTCGTTAGAAACAAGGGAAGAGCTGGGTTTGTGTCAAACATCGAGTACATGGCACAGCTCTGCAAGAGGGAAAATATAGATCGCACGGTGCAGCTTGGGAGCTGCTGGGACACTCGTGCCTGCTGACTGTATGCTGAAGGTTTTAACTGAAACTTGCTCTTCTAGTAAGTCAGCACTGTAGATACCCAAACATGCCAACATAAACCAAGAGCTGGATCTGATGCAGTTATTCTGCAATTATCCTGCATTTGGTACCAAGGGAGAGCACATGAATAACACCGGTTACAGTACTTACTACTGTTCATATCATAGAATCATAGCATTGCTCAGGTAGGAAAAGACCTTAAAGAGTCCAACCACAACCCAACTATCCTGCCCTAACTATAACACCCCTCTGCTAAATCACATCTGAGCACCACATCCAAACGGTTGTTAAACACATCCAGGGAAGGTGACTCAACCACCTCCCCGGGCAGCCCATCCCAGTGCTGAACAACCCTTTCTGTAAAGAAGTGTTTCCCAATACCAAACCTAAACCTCCCCTCATACCTCCGTGAAGCTGTATAACATCTTGTATTTAAAGATTTGAGAATGTAGGTGCTACGATTACACCAGGAGGTGTCAGTCCTTCATACAAGAGCCGTTCTGAAAACAAAAATGCCTCAGTCTCACCCCTGGCTGCTTCCTTACAGCAATGCTCCTTCCTGTGCAGTAACTGTGCTTTGCTCCTGGAAACATTCCTCTATCCGCTACTGAGCCACATGGAGGAGTGCTCTGAAGAAACCCTAAACTAAGTAAAGCACAGATCAGTTAGGGCCATCAGTAATCCAAACACTAAGCATAAATAATAAATAGCTCTTTATTAAAGAATTAAAGTTTCAGGTGTTCCTATGTAGAACAATTTCTTGCTTAACATTTTCACGTTGCTGTGCATAACAAAGTGATCCATCACGTTTGCCTCTTTCCACTGTAATTTTACAACCAGTGCTGTTTTGTCAGTGTATGTTCACCCATCCCCGTCGCATAGGCAAGAATGTAAGTGGTCAGATGATGGACAGACAAATGCTCTGGGAATTAGGAGCATCCCTCCAATCAAAGATTTCTACTTCAGTGACAGCATGGTAATGTTTTCTGTCGTTTATCACTGGGAAATCCCTGCAGTGCCAGCAACATCTGCCCTTCAGCTTTGTTCTTTTTTGCATGCTAATAAAGTACACCTTTCTGTAGATTCCTCTTAAACTCACAGCTTATTTCCCTTTTAGTTGTATGATAAAAGAAAAATAAGTTCAATATTCATACAAATAGTGTCTTTTTTGAAGGCTATGCTGTCTTTGCCTTCAGTTTATAGCACTTACACTATGGCATGTATGCTACAGTCTACAGAAATTATTTCCTCTACAACATGAGATCAATTCTGAATCAGACAGCACACAACCTTAACACTTGTAACACAAAGACATTTCCAGTTCTCAGTCAGTTTGCTTTCCTCATGAACACCAGACTCTTTCACCAAACAGTGACAGAAGTACCAAGAGAAACCAAGTGCTAGATTTCAGGATCCTTCCACCTCTACTAACCAGGGCAGAAAACAACAGAGCTCACCTCAGCTGAGGCAGCAAATGGTTTCCTGTACAGAGGGATATTATAGCTTTCTGGAACAGCTATCCAGTTAAACTGCTGTCTGCTGAACCATTTCTCCCACATTTTTCCAATGAAGTGATAGTTACATCTGAGTATTATCATAGGATAAGTGAAAAATACTACAGAGAATCTTCAGGAATGAAAAATAATGCGCCATCTCCAAAAGAAACAAAGGCTCAGAAATAGGAGAACAGCAGCCTAGGGACAGAGAACAAGGGATGCAAGCACAATTTATAAATATAAGCATGTCAATAAACTAAAATTTAAATAAGTATTTGCTATTTCAGTATTCCTCTCACTCTTCTTCATTTTAAAAATCAAGATGAATCTGGGAATTCTATACCAATTTACAGTATGATTTTAAACGCATATATGCAGTGCCTACAGTGTACTGTAATTCCTATTGACTGCCTCATCACCAAAACAAATGAGTAATAATTGTGGCCACACAAAATTGGAAGAGAATTAACTTTCCGTGCAAGTTATACAGTGTGAGGGGAAAAGGTAGCTTCATTGGGCTTAATAAAGAGTCTGAGAATGGTGCTATTGTGGTGGAAAAAAAAAGACTGCTACCCAAAGCATGTTTTTAATTAGAATTGTTGATAAACCATTAAAGTGCTTTTAAGCGGACAGGGTTTTTTTGTTGCTTTTCTTGCTTGTTTCTTGTCTTTCTTTAAAATGGCATAGCCTAGGATCCGATGGCTTATACAACATTCAGTAGTCAAGAGATTAGAGTAGCAAGGCACACTAACACTAAAACAAAAGACAGATTGGTCATATGTACGTGTATACTTATATTAACATAAGCAGTGCAGCACCATTTTTCCTGAACCAACTCCATCCAAATGGACTATTTTTTGCTGCTTTTGATGGGGACATGTGTTCCTTTCACACTGAGGTCATTCTCCATGGAAACTCTGGGTCCCCTGAAGCCCACAGATGCAAGTGGTTTCTCTCTGAAACAAAACAAAAGTTTTGTTGCTAAGAGCACTGGCATGCATCTCTAGGAAAAAGAACAAAACACTCTTGTCATTTTTGCCTATTCAATCACAAAATAATTTGCACAGTCAAAATAACGACTTCTTCAAAGTTTAGTTCATAAAATACTGCTCTATTATTCATTACAGCATCACAGAAATGCAGGAGTAAAACATGCTATTTCTCCCTGCATTGCCAGTAAGCACTGTTTGTTCATAAACAGACTACTTATTACTTCAGAACTGTATTTCTGTTCTGTTGCTAAAGTTTCCATAATACAAAACTACTTTTTACCTTCCTACTCCATCTTCCTTATGTACGTGCTGAATGCTGCTGTATTTTGGAGCATCTAGATTGCACCTGCTTCTTGATGGCCTGAACTTGGAAATCTCTTTCTGCCACTCCTCATCAAAAGACTGTGCCTCATCTGAAAAAGAATGAAAGTTTCCTTTATTTTAAATAGATGCAAACAGGACAGGAAGAAAAACATTCAATAAAAAAATCAGGGTTTTGAAAAGTGCTCTTTTAGACTTGCAGCCTGCAAGTCTTTACATAACCTGCAAACCATCTCTATGGTATCTGCAAGAGACAGCTAAAGCTTGTTGCAGGTAGGCTTAAATTCAGAAAATTAAAACCAAAAAGTGAGCGTGCTGTGTGGTTAAAACAGACATGTGTTTTTACACCTCTTCAATATGTATTTTTTATTACCAACATTAGCAGGATAGCCATATAATACACAGAAAACAACTCTGTTAAATACTTGTGCAAGACTGTAAATCACCTAAGGTACCTTCAAATATGAATAGATAGTATAATTTGTTTACCTGGTTACTCTAGCCTCAGATGTCTAGATTTCCATTGACTAAAAAGCCCCAGTTTGCAGGCTTAGCACTTTCTGAGACTTACAAAAAGACACTGGTTTTCAAGCTAGAACTTCAGAATTGGTACAGGAAACATTTGTATAAAACACATCAGAACTGCATGAAGGGACATACTTTCATCCAAGTTGATGAACTCTTGGTTCATTTCTTCATCACCAGTCTTCCTGTTCTTTGATTTTTTTATGACATGAGCACGGTCACGAATGTGATGACCAATAGCCATTTTTTCCACTCCGCTTTCAGAATCCTTAAGTGCTTTTCTTGTTTCCTTAACCTGCACAAAAAAAAAAAAAGAGAAATCAATGTCCTTTGAAAAACAACAATAAAAAAGGTAAGAAAAAATATTAGTTTTCCTTCTCCCTTGTTGAAAAAGTTAGGTGTTACATGCTTTTCCAACTGCCTCGCTCTTTATATTGGCTGAACATACACCACAGCACAGATTAAGTCTACTTTCTTTCTGCCAACACAAATTAAACAAGAACACCTAAAGCTCCGTAAGTAACACACGTGCTGGATGTTAACTGTTGGGGAAAAAAGTCTAGTCTAAATATACTACACACGGACACGGCTTCAACACTCTCCTTGACAAAAGAATGGATAACAGCTGATGCCAATACTCTCAGCATGAAGGGACAACTAATTACTAGGTTGGCATGTTGACCCAGGCAACCACTTATCACTGTGTTCATAAGTATATTATTAGAACCTTTTTGATAACCGAGTGTCTGCTTGAGCATGAACACATCCCACAGCCAAACATGCTGAACGGCCTTTACTGCTCACATATAGTCTTTCATGAACCTTGCTTCAGGGTTCAAATTCAAATTCAGATTTCTTAGCAGAATTAGATGCAACAGCTGCAACCGAGTCAATGAAAGGGCATCTTCATCTGATGCATTACATAACCATTTAGAAGTACCCGAGCAAAGGGTATGATTTGAAGCCATGCTCTACACAAATACACTGCCTTTTGTTATCTTCTACTGTAGACAGATTTTTAAATGTACAAAAGGTGAATTAATAATAGCAAAGAGAAATACATTGCAGACCACCATGAGAAATAAGCTGTTTGGCACACAATTATTCCAGCTTTTGATAGGCCTGCTATTTGTTTAGATGTATGCTTAAGAGAAGTACAAATGACAAGGAAGAAAACAGCACATTTGCATGAAGTGCCTTTACTGAAGAACAGTGTTTAAATAGCCATGTATTTTTCTAAATTAGAAGAGTAACTGTCTGCAGTAGAATGAACCAGAGAAACCTGAGGTTTGGTATAGAAGATCCGGCACTCCAATTATTACATACCACCTTTTTGCAGCATCTCAAGCCTACTTACCCCTCCTGGAGCTGTGCGTGTCTGAGCTGAAGCTTGGAAAACTTTGGGAGGTTCATCACCTACTTTGGAATATGTCATCACAGAGGAGGAGCTGAAGGTGTGCGCATCTGGATGGACAGACAGGTCATCCTGCAAGCAATGTAGCCTTCCTTTAATGAGTTAAAGTTCGTGGATAATACACTTCTTACATTCTAAAATTATCAACAAGAAAACGAATAGCCCTCTGAGAAATTAACCCTGGCACCATAGTTATGGGCTGCTGAGAACAGCCCCCAGCACAAGATAGGCCCTCACTCTTGCCTTGGCATTATCTCAGGCACAGGTCTCCCCACACCAGCAAACATGGCATAAGAAGTATAGGCAGTAGCAAACCACTCAAAAGCTTGCTCTGGCATAGCTTAGAGGTTATCTGTTTGCTACCAAACTAAGACCAGTCCTCCCATGTGCAGCATGTAACAAGTTGTAATCTTTCTCTTGGCAAGATTTGGAGTAATGTTTTAAACAACTCTCATTCTCCAATACAGCTTTAAAATAAATGTAAAAAACTTACAAATTTTGTTTGCATCTCCAGCATGCTGTTTCTCATATTTGACATCATTCTGTCCATTGCAAAAAAAGGATCCCCAAAATCTGCATCTTGCTAAAAGAAAAGAAAACAGTTAAAACTAAAACAAAGTCCACCGATTCTTCAACCTGAGGCTGAATTTTGACATGCATTTATTTTTTCTGCAAATCAAAACATCAATAGGGCTTTCATAGCCTACAATTCATAGCCATACACAAGCCAAAATTCATTTTTTTGTATGGAAAAAAGCCAGCATGAGGAACTTGACTGTTAACTTGAAGATACTGGAAAGATAGAAGTAAAAGATTTCTAACACTCAAATATCAGAGTAAGCTCATATCGAGGCCACCGTGCACAAGCTACTGTTACCTATACACTAACCTGAGTAGTTTCTGAAGTTAGAAGTAATGTATGATCCTCCCTACTTTATATATCTGCTGAAGATCAAATTATCTTTGTCATGCAAATCCCTTAATTCATATGGAATCAGTCTGCAAACCCATCTCAGATAGCACAGGTGTTCCTTAGCAGAAGACAGTAGTTATCCCAGTAATACACAGGCAACCAGGGAAAGCCAGGGAATCATAACTTGGGATTCTAATGGCAACTTAATTACTCGATGCAATAGATATGCCCAATAAAACATTCATTATTTTTATGTAAGCAGAAGATCCAATATTACATAAGCAACGTTAAGCCAGGTTTACGTGCAGAATTTCATTAGTACAGCTTGTAACTGATGGCATACACTGTCTGTACAGATGAAAGCTACCTTTGGTGGAAAACAAGCCTAAAAATACCAAAGAGAGAGACAGAAAAACAAAGTAGAGAAAGAGTAAACTATCCTAAGTGGCTGGCCATCTGGGAAGATAGCAGTGCATTCCCAAATGAGCATCCTCCCCTGGGCTCCTCTCCAGCACAGCAGGTGGGGATGATTTTCACCATGCCTTCTCCCTCCTTCTGTGAACTTTCACTTGGGAGCCTCTCAAGCTGCCTGCGTTCTGACACCAGCAGCTCTGGTTGGAGTGTGCTAATCAGGTGCAAACACAGCACGGGGGTTTTTCAGTTTCAGCAAGAAGCTGCAGAGCTGGGAAGGAAAGGCAGGCTGCAGGGCTGCATGCAGCAGGCCCTTAGAGTTACAAGGTGCTACGAAATGCAAGCATGCTTATTACAGGGGCACAAAGTCTGCATTCCTCCCACTACTGGATATGTGTATCATTAGATTCAAACACACTCATTTAAATAACCATATATTTAAACATTGAAGATCTGCAATAAATAAGTACCCAACACCAACAAGAGTAGGTTGCACGCACACCAAAACTAGCCTTTGTCCATGCTTTAGTTATGCAGACAGTAAGCATGTTTTAGCAAGAGCTACACAGATTGTTTCTCCTGGGATACTAACCACTCTACCAAAGCCTGAAAAGGGCATAAGGGAATAGCTTGTTGCCTGGAAAAAAAAAATAAAACAAGAATTCACATTTTTTAGTTATTGTACCTACCATGGGACACAGCAGAAATACCTACTGCACTGCCATATACAGCATGTGATATTAAAACACTCCTGATCAAATAAAGACGGTCATTCCCGAGGACCTTGATAACCTGTAGTGTGCCACAACAACGTACCATGAAGTAACCTGGGTGTACAGCAGCAAAATATTTAAGACTAATTATCATTTAAGTGTCATGACAGCAACTGCTTTCTAAATCACATTCATATGTAGGTACTAGAAGACCTCAAAGCTAGAAGTGGAAGAGGCTTGTATGACATAACAACCTGTGTGCTGAAACTATTTAAGATAAGGTACAGCAATTCAGATGTCACCCACTTCTGTGGAAACACTTCATCCTACTCATGCAATAGAACCTCATCACTGGAAGTTGATTAAAAACAACAAATCAATAGCCCTGCTTCATGTAAATTTATGTAATTAAGTTTCAGAAGGCTGGCCATTTTTTAAGCACTCAAATTCTAAATGATGCAGCTGACGTGTTCACAAGAGCTCTTTATGTGTTAAGAGACTGATATAAATATAAAAGGTTTCTCTAAAATATCCATACATCCCTTGCAACAAAATGAAGTGTAATTTGTCAGCAGTTTCAAAGGTCATTGCAAAAAAGATCTAAGTCAATCTATCATCATATGTAGAGGCACCCAAAGACAAATCCCCCCCTTCAGCAAGCTATATTCTTCTGCAGTTATATAAATAGATGTAGCTATAGACACCAACAAATACAGCTCCTGTTTGGCAGCTGATATTGGATAACCCTATACGACAGGGTAATTAAATGCTGGAAAACAAATTGGTGTTTCTAGGAAGCTAAGGCTGGAGAGTTACATAAAAGCTTACCTAAAGAAAGTCTGGTTAGATGGAGTACCAGACGCTTCATGAGAGCCTTCAGTACAGAAGCAAGGAATTATCTGATTCCTGAATAACTTTATCAACTCTTACAGACTGTGGTTGTCTACTATGTAGTGACAGAAAGCAATGTGATGGTATCGAGTACAAAAGAATATCCTCAGAAATAGTCAGTAGGCATAACAAGTTTATGAAGTCTTTACTTTGCAATACATACTGAAAGCTGTTAGCCACCCAACATTATATATGACAATGAGATGTCCTACTGACCAAGATTCTGTTGAACTGTACTTCTCCAACACATTGATTAAAACTAAGACTGTCAGAGAAGTGCAAGGCAAAGTCTCTTAAGATGGATATTCCCACCCATTCCTCCTGCTCACATCTCCTCTTTCTCCTTCCCTCTCTCTCTCCCCTCTCCAAGTGACCACATACTAACACTGGAAACCTGTCTGAGAAATGAAAAGCCTTTTCAAGATTGAATGATACAGTCAAAGCTACTGATACACGCTAAGTTGTAGCAACGAACGATGTGCCTTGTAAGGCAGTTTTTGGCAGCTACAGTTTACTTGAGGCAACCCGTAGGGGTAATTGCAACAAAATGTACTTTACATGGCAGTAAAGACATCCATTTTTTCCTACATAAAAATCAATTTATTTATTCTTAAGTGTTGGAATCATTTCTGAAGAAACACCAATAAAAGCAGTGTGTTGACAACTATACAGCTCAAGTAATCAGTATGGAGCTTTCTGTGACATCTTACACCTCTCAGGTGAAAGATGAGGAACATTAAAAGATACCGAAAACATTTTTGCACGTGTGGAATTCTTCTGTGCTTACCAAAACAGCACAATGCTCTCTCTTGTACCTTTAACTCCCTTCTGCAACCACAGATAAAAGTATTCTTTGCCTTATTGCCTTGTTGCCAAGAATAAGGCATAAACTGTCCTAAGATATTAAGGAAAAAAGACCTGTGCTTTCCAGCATCTCTTGAACCCAGGCCTAAGAATCAGCTTCAGCAGACAGAAAGATCATGCTCTAATTAGATCCAACAACACCTATATTTGAAACGAACTGGGCCCACGTGAGCTCAGAGGAAGGAATCTGGCAGTTACCCTTTTGACACGCAGGCGACACTCTATGTTTCAGCCATGCTTATCAAGCTCTTAACATCAAGGTTTGAATAACAACAACCAAATCCAGCTCAGTTCCATGACTCCCTGTAATATGTTTTGTCTTCCAACTGTTTTTTGGAATCAAGCACTCTACATTATAGAAGGAGATCCTTCAAAAGCAAATTATTTAACCTGGTGGAAGGAAAGGAACCAACAGATGTACACCATTCCTAAATACAGACAAGCTTTAGCTGCGGAAGTAAAAGCTGTACTTGTCCTGCGTGCCCAGCCTGTTGTAAGGGCGCTATATGTACAACAGATTGTTACCAACTTCTCATTTGCAGATGGTAGCTTAGAGAAATACCAGGTTGTATGAATACCATGAAATGTCCCTACTCTTTAATTAGGATAGCTGGAAATCTAGATAAAACTGATTAAGAACCAGACCAAATACAGAACACGAAGCCTTATCTACAGCAAAGAAACTGAAACAGGGCTTAACGTACCTGTGCAGGTACTACCAAGGGGCTGAAATACCATGTTTTGCTTAAATCCAATGATAACAATGCCCAGAGAAGGCTCTGCCTTTGGACACTTTTAAAGGCTTCCTGCAGTAGCAATATTTAATAATGTTTGTTTTAACAGACATTTGATGAATATTTGTCCCTCTTGTTGATTTCATTAAATATTATCTATTCAGTGTTTAACAACACGAAAACTTGTTTCTGTTAGAACTAAAAGCACAACGTGTTTGTCAGTGTTAAGTAATAAACACTTAAACAACGAGCCACTAAGGAATGAAGAGGGAGATTCACATTTCACTGTTACGAAACAAGCTGACCACGGCTGCAGCAGTTGAGCCAGGCTCCATTTGCACCGGACCAATTCAGTAGGAATGGGAACACGAAGCCAGCTCTATTACCAGTAAATGTAAATCGTGTGTAGCAGTCCTCAGAGATTAAGAAACGACTTACTCTGCGATTTCCTCTCAGAGCAACCTGAGAATCCTGGCGTGCTCTTCGATCCACTGTTCTCTCCCTGCCATCTGTTATACTGAGAAATGGATCCCGGCCAAAAGGATCAGAAAAGCTTCTCATCATCTGCCGCATGTAGTCATGGTGTGCAGCAAAAGGATCGCTGAAAGAGACATTCCACACAGTTAGGGGGATTTATTCCAATGGATTTAAATAGCTCTGAAGTTTTTAAATCCCTTTTTAAAAATCATTCTATATGGTTCTCTGTCTATATTCTTTATTTTAATGGGACCCTTCTGCTCCTCCTCCTTCCCACCTCTCTGGTTGGGTGCTTTAGTTCTTTCACATGCCTTCCTTGCTCTCCTGTGTTCTTGACTGTCTGTCCATACTGCATTCTCTCTTTCCTCAGCTCTTCTAAATATTCTATCATTGGCATCCATGTTTGTCTTTCTATCTGCCAGGAGTCGTAGAACCAACCTACACTTTATCACTTTCTAATATTTAAATATCAGGGATTGAAGGTAAAAGAATACCGCTTTCCATCCTCCCAGGTCCACATCCTTAAAAGCACACACAGTGCTCTAAAGTCAAGCCAACTCCATCACCTCTATTTCAATTCCCCACCACCGCTCCTTTTTGCCCTCCCATTCCTTCACCTTCACAAATTACATTCTCACATCCCTTTTCACCACTTTGGAAGGACTTTTACCATCTCTTTGCTTTCCTGTTAGTCTCTCCCCTCCTCTCTGCTTTCTACCAACTCAACATCTGTCTCCAGAAGACTACAGAACCCCACCAGTAATTCCAATGCTTGGCTTGGCACGCAGGTAAGACATTGCTAGTGTTGCTCTCTTATTACTTAATTCTTTGCTTTCTTTAATTTGGCCAAGAACTGGAAAGTTCAAACAGAGGCCAGAAAAGGAGTAAAACATAATATCTTATGACTAACGATGTTAGATGAATTGCACTGCTGCCTCTGGCCCAAACACTAGAAATGACTACTTCATATAGAAAACATTTCATTTCCTCCCTTCGTATCCAGTCCAATTTTCTCCTTCGCTACTCCACTGAAAGCCTCTTTATTAACATCACCAGTCACTTCCCAGCTATGTTTACTTAGACTTCGTAGCACCTCATCTCCCTTCCTACCAATTTCCTGCCATTTCCCAGATGTCTCACCCTCCCTCTCCCCAGGACTTTGCTGTGACATCGCTGCCTCCATGAAGGAAAGTTCCAGGCTGTTCCTCCAACTCTGCAGTACCAGTCAGCTCCTGAAGCTGCTTTCCTATTGCCCACCCCGCACCTCCCATCCCACACACATCACCTCGTGGCACCTCTGATCTCTTTGCCCTTTACAGCCTCCTCTCACTACACAGCAGCATCTAACTTAATTTTTCTTAAGTTAAAAAAACCAAACACATTAACAAAGACTTAATTAGAAATGCAAAGCTAATTAATTTTCAAACAAGATTCTTAATCCAACAACATCCCTTTAAGCTGTGCAATCAGTTCACTCCAGTGCAGACCGTTACAGTTCCACAGGAGCAGTTTTTCCACTCTCCTAAGTAGGCCCTAATCTACCCCACTCACATGACTGCCAGCTTTAACTTCAATCCCAGTGTGATAAGCAGCTTGCATACAGCAAGCTCGCTGTTCACAGGACAAAGAACAGATGCAAACAAGTCACTGCACAGGCCAAGCTGAGGGAAGCACGCAGGCCCTATCACAGTGTGGGCATATTTCCACACAACCTCAGCACCACAAACTTCAGATAGGTGTGGTTACTAGGACAAAGATGCATGAATTGTATTCCATCAATAGCTTAAACATAAGGTTTCTCCCCAGCCTCTCCCAGTTCAGAAGTAGGTCACAGAGTTGCTTATAACATAAGCAAAACAATTCCATGGGCCTCATTTAGATTGAAAAAAACAAAACCCCTCTGTTGCTTTCAGTGTGCATATCACATAATAACGTGTCACCTAACAGTCACACTTCATACCTTCTGAAATCCTTCTTGTCTTACTTCACATTCTCTGGTCTCTTGGCCATTCACCTTCTACTCCATGTATTGCCACATTCATAAATGCATCCAAACTTTGGGATTTTTGTTTTTCTTTTTTGTACCTTTCAAAGAAAGTTCCATGAAACAACTTAGAAGCACAGCTCCTTACCCCCACAGACAAGGAAGGAGGGTACAAAGTGTGCAGCAACTGATTTAGGAACTGAGCTCCCATCTCCCTGGGAACGTTCTGGAACCGGCTGTAAGAAGGCTCGGTGTTGTCAGGCTTCCAAAGCAGCAGTACTGCTCCTCAGCATACAAGAGTTGGGCAAAACCAA
>PPHD01021083.1:0-12211 GCA_002909625.1 Bambusicola thoracicus | reverse complement strand
TTAAAATATTATTTTTTATACATGCTCCTATAGAAAGGTTTGTTGTGTATGCTGGTGTGCAGGACCATAAGGAACAATTTCTTCTCAGCAAGAGGAGTGAGGCACTGGCACAGGTTGAGGTGGGGGAGTCACCATCTCTGTGGGTGTTCCAGAGCTGTGGAGATGTGGACTGAGAGACATGGCCAGTGGGCATGGTGGGGGCGGGCTGGGGTTGGACTTGGGGATCTTATTGGTCTTTTCCAACCTTAATAATTCTATGATTCTATCATTGATTATTAATCAAGACCAGTGTCAAGTCACACACAAACAAAAGTTTGTGTGGAAGTAACTAATTCAGGTTCACTTTTCCTGCCCAATTACATCATAAACGCTACACTCTAAGACAGAACACCAACAGCAGAAAACATTTAATGCAGCAGCTTCAGAACAGAACCCATGTTACATCCCCAACAACACAAATATTCAAACAAGACAAACACGTGGTACAAAATGGGAAAAAAAAACATAAGAACCAAGAAGTCTTTACTCAAAAAAGCAGCAACTATCAAAATATTCAGAATAATTTCCTTGAGATACTGTTTCTGCAAGAATATTCTTGAAGAGAGGCCCTACCTTGATACAGGGCTGACTCTAAGCGCAAGCTGCCTAGGACAGCCAAAAAGAAAGGGAGCGTCACCATCACTCCACTGCCCGCTTTGCCCATCACACTGGGAAGCAGCTGACTACTGCAACTTTTGTTGAAGGTATCAAGTCCAGGAGCAGAAAGCCCCAAAGTCACAGAGCTCCCCACGGCAGAAGCAGCCAGGCACCTTGGCCCTGAAGCAGTGATGTTCCATTTACCTGTGCTGCTGAGATGACCTGAACCAACTCCATAGCCTACAACAGCCTAGATGGTTGTCTTTCCTGGATTATGAATTCTGCCATTGGAAAAACTTAACCACAAGAACAAGTGTGATTAAGAGTTTTACCATTAAATGCCTTTTTTTTTTTTTTTTTTTTTTTTGGTAATTAGCTCAGTTAATAGCTTATACAAATTGTGAGAAGAAATCCTCTTGGTATTTCTAATCCAGAGGAACAAAACTGAATTAAGGCTGGTGCAGCATACAAAAAGGCAGAAAGAGAACACAAAACCTAAAGTAGCTGAGAAATACAACATTATTAGATGTTCACTCCTTGACAAACCTATAAGCAGGTTCCTAGGCAGCAAGATGAGAAAGCACATGTCCATGTCACCTAGCTGTAAAGAAGCTACAATCCAGAACTGCAACAGTTACCATGAATGGAGATGCCCGGTCAGTTCTTAATCAAGAGACTTCTACAATTAAAAACAATAGTAATAAATAAAAGAATAAAGAAATAATGAGAGTAACAATAGAGGACACACACAGAAGGGAGGTACGCGTAATGCTGCTTAGTATGATACCTTCTGACCACGACCGCTTGAACTTGGTGAGAACAGCAAAGTCATCTTTAAAAGGAAAAAATGCTTCGGTTAAAAACAAAAGTCTCAAATCCACTTCTAACATTCACACATTTAATAAGCCTCCTTTATTCTTCACAATAAGCCTCAATAACTGAACAGATGAGCCTCCAGTAGGAACAACAGACTAGACAGAAAGCAGTGAGCAGACTTCTCCTGAACCCTCAGCATTTGGCTTTCAGTCCAGGCCCTCCATTTAGCAACATAAGCTGAGCTTTTGCTTTCCCATACCAGCAACAGAGAGGACAAGAATAGTTTCCACTAGCCAAGAAAATATCTTGAAAACATTTCAAGAAATTGCATTTTTATATCCAAACATGGAATGCAATGATATATTGCTGAAACCATCATCTGTAAGAGAACTGCTCTGTTCTTCCACACTACCTGCTCTGCTGTATGTAAGAAGATATGAAGCCATCATACGCCTAAAAGAATATCTCCAATAGCCTTACAATTCAATGTACAGCCATTTCTAATGCCTTAAACATATGTGTCCTGGGAGCTGTGCACTACTGGAAATGAGTGAGCTTCTTATGACCTGTAATTTTAATTTCCACTATCATTAACATACACTGTCCTAAATTGTACCCAACTGAAGGGCAATCTACTTATAAACTTTCAGTGTGTCATCCTGAAGAATTACAGTTCACTTCTATTTCAATTACAGACCTAGACGAACAACAGTAATCCAAAACAGTTCACAGAAATTAGCATTCAGGACTGAAGACTGCAGAATATAAATGTAACTGATACAGCTTGTCAGAATTTATGCAGCTTACTCCACAAATAAACAGTACTTCTACTAAGTCAATCTTCTTATTTCCATAGCAAGCATGAAGAATGTCTTCTTGTGCACTGAAATGGTGAGTTATTCTACAATAAATTTGCTTGGAGTGCTCAAATCACTTCCTTTTTTCCTACATGACAAAACTGGCATTTTAAGATAAAGAAATGAAAGTAATGGAATTCCACATTTGAACCTATTTGGTTAAATAAAGTGTTTTAATATGATCAGTAAATTGTCCTTCAAAACTTGTATATGCATTCTATGTTGAAGGACCAAAAACCCTTAATGGCCTAGGCACTACCAAGATTACACTTACACTATAAAGGCACTACAGTAGCTGCAGTTTATAGAAGGAAGCAATACATACATCTGTATATGCCTGGAAGTCACACATTTAAAATGAGATAAATGGATGGAAGGCCACATGGATGACTGACCTACCCTTCATGCAACAGTATGACAGGAAGTGGAAAAAATCTCTTCTATTTTATAAAATTTGTATTAACAGTGTAGTCAAGAATTAAAATAATTTGCAAGAAAACAAACAGTGCAAGATAAATTGTTTATTTTGAGAAGTTAATCTATAGGAATCTCATAATACAAATCAATTTCTTCAGTGTTGTCACAAAAAAGCAACGGTGCTTTTGGAGATCAAAACCTCCTGTGACCACCCGATAGTTGGGACAAGTCAAGCAGCACAGCTCAGCACTGCCCAAGGATGAGCACCAAAATGGAGCTTGGTAAAGCAGAATCCAGTCTTAGAATTGTTAATAGCAAATTTCTTACTCAGCAGAAACTAGCTGGTAAAAGGGACTTTTAGACCCATTATACCGTTCTGCAAACCTCTGACTCCTCAGTTCACACCTATGCATGTTCCTAGAGTGAAGTCTTGATGCTCCAGGTGAACTAAAACTAACAAACTTAAATGAGGTAGCTACTCTGTGCTATGGACAAAATTCCTAATATTCACCCTTACCAAGAAGTCAAAGAAAATTTTATTCTTGGATACCATCTTAGTAAACTCCTCCATTATTCAACGGCCTGACTTTCTGAGGGGAAGAGAAGAATAAATTTAAGAACATGACTTCTTATTGCTAAATCAATATGTGATTTACAGTATTGTGGCCTGTGCTCCCAAAAGATCAGAATGGGATTCCTGCTGAACTTGTCAGCTGGGACCTACTCTAACTGATTTCTACTCATTGGGAGCCTGATTCAGCAGTAAGTCACAAACAAAAATGCATACTGAAGAAATACTGCTCCAGAATAAGGCCACTCATTCCACCCAATGACTATTTTACTATTATATCAGAAAAGCACAGCTTTAAAATGACTTAAGTGAACTTTCAAGTATTTGACCAACTGCTCCCAGTTCACATAAACCACAACTCTGCCCTGCAATAAAGCAAGCCTTGCTGCACCCTGGTTCCCCGGGATCCCTGGAAGGAAGCATGGCACAACCTGACCAGATTCCCAACCTGGATGACAGAGATGCCTAGGGGAACTGGGACCCACCTGGACTGCTGGCTCACCAGCAAGTTCAATAAGTGTTATTACTTCATCTGGTATCATCTGAAGAGCAACAGCTGCACTCTTGAACCAAAGAGTCCATCTCAAGGTTATGCTTGAAGTGGTTTATACACACTCAGCTGTTCCTGAAATTTTAATGCTATTCCTAAACAGTAAAAACGTTAATTCTCCTATAGATCCAGGATAATTTACTAGGAACATAGGAAAAGAACTTTATGATTCTCTTAAAAAAAAAAACAAAAACAAACCATCTTTAATTATCTACTTCATGGCCATCATCTAATTATTAAATGGGTGATTCCACAGAACAAGTGTTTACCAACACATAGGCTGTAAAAGAAACAAACAGTATTTTTAATAGACAAAAATATGGGAGAAAAATCTAACTAACAAAATCTGGTAATGTGGATGAAATACAGTCTGTAGTTCTAACCTCTAGTACAATAAATGTGTATTCTGAATTAGAACTCAAAGTTTACTCCTAGCTGCCTTTTATAAAACCCATAGAACCTCCAATCTTGATTAGAAAGCACCAAGCTTAATATGTTCGATTTACGTAAATCTGTTTTTAGCGAAAAACCACAAGCATAGTGTTTTAACACAAAACTTGAATGACATTTTTAAGCGTTTAAGGCAATAACTACTACCACACTGTAAGTCCTGTCAATGCCACTGTACCAAACGTGCTGTGATTGAGGAACATGGCATTTATACCTTTCAGGTACCATTGTTAGGCAGAATGGCACAAGTCAACCAATTAACAGGTTCAAATGCAATTAAAAAAGAGAAAGCCCAGACCAGAAGTAGTTGGATAAAGTGAGGTATTTTTACACGTGTAAGATTTAGGTGTGTAAGTAAGGAGACCTCGATGGCAAATAAGCCTCAGAAGAGCAGGGTGGTAGAACAGCCTACATTAGACCTGGCATCTTGTGAAGGACTATGGCAGGGTTTGTTTGCATTTAGACTATTTATATGGCAGAGGCCATTTTTCATCAGCGCTGACTGCAGAAGCAGACAAGCAGCTCAAGCAATGGCTGTGCACATATATGGAAATGCCAGGTGCATGCTGTTTGCACTCCAGAACAGAGGAAGAAGGGGCAACTGCGCTATCACTTTTCATCACACAGCTCAAGGGAATTTCAAGCACTTTAAAAAAAAAAAAGACGTTAAGGCGTTAAGTACAGGCTTGTTTTCCTAGAGGCCCATTTAAAATCTCACAGCATTATTCATTCACGGATTGCACTGAAACCTAATATGGAAGCAACACAATCTCTGACTTTTTTCAGTCTCTGCAGCCGTTCTCATAAGCAGTGGGGGTCCCCAGATACCGTTCATTCTATGGACACACATTACATCCTAACACGAGAAATCTCCTACAGAGACTGCATGAGAAAACCAACACAGTGAGCTACAGATGGGGCAATAGTGGGGGAAAAACAGACTGAGTAGAGGAGTAGTAAGGAACATAATTGTAGCTTTACTAAGAAAGTAAAAAGCACTGTGAAGAACTGTATCACCTATTTTCTGTCTACTAGCTGTATTCCTCAGCTGCTTGCCACACTTAATTTCAGATGTACATTGAATTTTACCTGCAATTCTTAGTTCCTTCCTGTCCCTATACTCTGCTTCAGCACCCTTTTGGTCATACTTCCAATGACATGTGCCATTGAGAATTTTGTTTCACTTTCCCTTACTAAATAACATACAAATATGTTGGTGTATGAGTTTGCAACACAATGCTTTCTATTCCGATCACTCAAATGAGTGAGAGTAAGCATAGAAGTCATACAGAAGACCCACGGAAACATTTCCTACCAACCAAGAAAAAAAAAAAAGCAGGGTGGTAGACCACAGCTCCCATCACTTATGGTTTCTGATGTAGACACCAGCTTATTAGCAGGACCAAAATAGCACAGACATCCAACTTTTTGATGGTCTGTGAAATACATCTCCTTGTCATTACTTGTCAGTGTGGTATATCTCCATTGTAAATGGAGAAAAAAGAGGCCGTCCAATTTCCTACCTGATAGTTAAGAAAACCCATTTGAATAACAAAGTACAGGGTCTTTCCTAATTTTGGACTAGAGCAGAAAATTAAAGAACAGCCATCTGCACCACAAGCCTTACCCACAATGCTTGCTGGAATTCTGCTGCCTTGCCAAAGGCCTCTAATTTCACATTTAACCTTGAGAGCCTGCTGAGGGAGACATGGGTTCATGAGGGATTTCCAGTTATAAAACAGCACCTTACCCTAAGATACTCTGAATAGATGGCTCATCTATTCTTATTTTTTTCCATAATGTAAAGATCTGTATCACACTACTGTATTTCAATTTCCTCCCACCCTCACCAAAGAGAGCTGAAATCCCATAGCCCAATAAACTACAAGATTTGTTGAGAACACCAGATTACAACTGTGCAAGCAGGATCTAAGGAAATTTCTTTCCTCATTCCTTGCACATCAGTTACAACTAAAATAAAATTCTCTGGTAGTATAAACTACTGACAAAGCAGGGGCTAAAGAGAGACAGTCTGAAGTCAGCCCTACAGTGTTCCAGTTCTATCCCAATGCAGTGTGATAAGTGATCCAAGTTCACTCTTGGATGTATTCTGAATGGATATAAATAGATTCAGAAATCCTTCACTGGATTACCACAATATTGAATTGACTTTGGTACAGAGTTAAGCTATTTTCTCAGCTCTTCATGAGAAACACACTTGAACATAGATGCTTATGTCATATCCCTCACTCTGCTCAGATGGGTAAATTAAGAATTGCATTATGTTACATTAAGAAAGCTAATTACTGCTTACAACACACAACCACAGTTGCGCAGGGAACGCATCTCTGCACTGATTCACACAGCCTGCCTTACCTTAGGCCATCTCCGCAGCTGCAGCCAACTCAGCTGCCAGCGCACCTTCTCTTGGCGCGCACCAGGCTACAGCAACCAACACAACATATCTAACAGCCCAAAGCTCTTGCAGGAGGTTCATCAAGAAAATATGAACATGCCTACAATATAATACCAAGTAACCAAGTCTCAACCCAGAGTCAACTCCACCACTCCATCTTCACAAACAACTCCTGATACTTTATTTAGCTTTCTGCATCTTTAGCTAACATCCCAAAATCTTTTACATAGTTGTATTATGATTGCAAGAGGCATCCCTATCAGGAGGGCACAAAGACCCTTCTCCCCTTTCTTCAATCTCCACATGTGAAAAGCTATTCTGAAATACAGTGAAGGTGATGCTAGACAGCAAAGTACATCCTGACAATCACATGGCTCTTCAGTTCAGCCCCTAAGTAATGATAAAAAAATAGTAGAAAAGTTCACTTCATCACCACCTTGCCACACAATGTAAGAAACACACAGCAACAGTTGCGCACCAGATGATATTACCAATATTTTTTTAAACTATACATTTATGGTAGGAGACTTGCTGTTCTCACCTGTAGACAATTCATTAACTAGACACTACATATAAAGAAATATTTTTGACAAAGTATCTGCCAGCAATAACTTTGAAAGTGCATTTTCAGCAGTTATTGCATCTTATCCCAGTTTTCCTTCATGTCCTAGTAATTACTGATCACTTGTATGGAGATGTTAAGGCACCCTTCTAGTTTTTGATACTACTATCAAAAAAGTATTATTACTGTACTTTTTCAAATTACAAACAGCAAAAATCCACATTTTAAGCTCAGCTTTCAGTTCTTAATAGGTGCTGGCTAGCATCAGACAGACTGCTTGGAAAGCAAAGTAACTTAGCATTTTGTTTATAAGTGAAGCTGCAACCCCTTTTTTTTTTTTATTTACATGGAAACTAAACAGCATTCATCTGAGATGGGAGAAACAGGTCCATTCTCCTGTAATTGACTGGAATTCAGCTGTATTTCCCAGCTCTCAGAAGAGTCTCCAGAACATCCCATGTTACTGCCAGAGGACAAATAAGGCAGGTGAGAGCACTCGCCCTTCCTATTGAGCTATTCTACTTTGCCAGCCACTGAGCTGCAGAAAAAGTTTATCACCAGTCCAAAGGAGAATCCGTATTTTTTGATGCAATCTCAGGATAAAAACAGTATTTAAGAAGTGCAGTGGAGTGGGAGTTAAGTTTACAGTTTTTCATTAAAAGCATCACAGCAAAATTATCTTACTGTGCACAGCAATATAGAAGGTGGTGTTTTGCAAATTGTTGGAATCTGTTCCACAAAGCAAATTTTCCTGTTACAAACTGCAGTATTCTGTTTAAACAAAGCTTACCTGTTGGATACCCAACATATATTTAAACTGCGCCTGGTAGTGACATCTCCGCCAGTAAAGAAATCCCACGTAGGAAATACATGTTGCTTGGTGAGGCTAATGGCATATTTTCTCACTTGCCTCTTCTATGCTGAACTATGCCTAAATGTGTTGGAGCTTTGATTTAATTACCTGGGAATTCTCTTTCAGAGAGTTTTTGTGTTAGTTAACCATCTAATTTAGTCCTGTAGGTGATAAAACACCCAGTTTCTACAGATAGGTCAAAAATTATTATTCCCTCAGTAATTAAAGACAGCTGTAGTTTTGAACACAGGCCTACATTTTCATCTTATATTGTGAGTACGAATTAATTCCAATTAAGTAAGTAACATTCTCTTAAACAACTGCAGTACTCACCCCTGAACAGTGGTGCATTATTAGCAGTCAGTACAAGTGCTATTTGGAAGACACACCATCAACCTCTCCTGGTATGTTTCTGCCTTTCTTGGGGGAACACAAGCAAGATGACAAAGCACACAGGTGAGTATTTGAATGTGGAGCAGTCAGGTACCTCTTCGAAAGATGAGCCATGGCATCAGTTCAGTTTCGGTCCAAGGGAATGTGAATAACCTCTTTCTGCCATGCAGAGCAGAAGTTGGATTTGGGCTCCCCTTATGTGTTCCATGCACTTAAGCTGCATTCATCTGCATGGGTCTACATCCCAAAACACAGTACAGAGTGAATTGCCAGCTTCCAGACGGTCCACAGAAGCTGTGGCACTGGTATCTTAAGCAGAAAATATAATGCTGAAAGGCAGCACAAAGAAACATTCCTAACAACATACTGCATCTTCTTCCTTTGATAATTACATCAGAATTCTGCAAGTTCACTTTTTTTTTTTAATATAAGGTAGATGACACACATCTTGAATGAAAAGCAAAATCACACGCTTCAAAGTGGAAATTATTACCTCACACTTGTCTCATTCATCAGGAAGCGAGAGAACTTCCTCTGCAGTAGGTTTGGCACATGAGCTCCAAACAGAGTGCACGCTTAACTTTCCGCTGCTGGAAAGTAGCTTTTCACTCACATAACTTGTTCAGCATTCGAGTATAATGAAATGCAATAGCAAACCAGAATTAAATACACATGTACTATCAAGATATGAATGTGTCTTTAAGGCAAAAAAAGCAGCATTTCCTTTTCCTTCTGCCTTTTTCCTATTTACTCTTACCCAGACTGTGATGGCATATCTGACACCTATGGCTGGAAGCCTCTTTAGGAGGTTACCTTAGGAGTACGAAGCATACATTTAGATCATGGAGAAGCCTCAGTGGTAATAGATGCATACTGCTAACTTTTGCAGAAAGGGTAGATTTTATTTATTATAAATCCAGACTTTTTTTTTTTTAAATAACACAGTAGCAAGCTTCTAAAAGTCCACTCCCTTTAGCCCATATTAAGTTCTTAATCTGTTTCAGGAAAGCACCTGATTAAAAAGTGAATTGAATTGGTGCATGACTCTGTACAGTTATGTGCCAGTGTATGATGTATGCTGCTATATCATCCTCACTCACTAAAACCCCTCCCAGCTCCTTAGGTTCAAGGTTTATGACTTAAAAAAAGCCCAACACATGACACTCATGGGAAAATGGAGCACTGTGGAACTAAGGTTACATTCCTGACTTTCAGCATCACTCCCTGCATGGTTACCACATATTGACTAAACACGTTTCTGTCTCCAGCTCCTTCAGGAAAGCAGGCCGGCTCAGAGTAGCAGCCTGCTTCGAGCCCAGCTCCGTGCTGGCAGTCAGCGGGCCGAGCAGTGACTCAGGGCTCCCCGCAGGGCTTGGGAAGCGCTATGTAGGCTGTAGTGCCAGAGACGGCACACGGAGAGCTCCCACTTGGCTGTTCCTGGGTGCCCGCAGCTCTTGTGGTAGCACCCACAGGCACTGCTTTCTGAAACAATTCGATCGAGGCTTTTGAAAACCACACTATTACTAGAGGTGTTCAAAACGTGTTTTCCTAAAAAGAAGTGATGTCACGGAGCTTGCGACGGAGAAACAGTTCCCAAGACCAAGCCCCAACACGCAGGCCGGTGGTGGTTCTGTGCCAGGGGGTCTTCACTTCTGGGACCGGTGGCAAAACACGGCCCCCGTCATATTTTCAGAAAGATCTTTCCACGGCAGAGTACCATCTCACACCCAACCCCAACCCCGCGCTAGGGGTACGCAGCCGACACCCGCAATCCCCTCCGAGCGCTTCAGCCCACACACCCCGCGCTGGCAGCGCGCTGACGGAGGAGCAACGGTGGGGATGCCACGCAAAGGCGCTGTCCCGAAGCCCCCGCCTCCCTCGGGCCCCTCATGGTGCGGGCACTGCCGCTGCGCTCCCCATCAGCCCCAGACCCTTCGCGCGGCCCCGCGCCTACCGTCGGCCGACAGGGCCATCTCGATCAGCGTCTCGTTCGCCTTCTTGCCCAGGCGGTTCATGGTGCCTGTTCGCCGCTCTCGCCCAGCTTCCAACTCGCCCGCAGCCCAACGGGGTGAGTCAGGGGCAGCGATGCATGCGCAGTGCCGCGGGGCGGAGCGGGGAAAGCCAGGGCTTCCCCTGGGGAGCTCGCTTTGTACCGCCGCTTCCTCTCTCTTTTCTTCCCTCCCACGACCGCTATGGTAGGGGTGGGAGGCTGCTCCACCCGCTGTGGCGGCCCGACGCGGAGCTCGGGCGCGGACATTTTGGCTGGGGCGGTGCCCGGGCATGGCATCCATTAGCATCGCTGTTTTTGGGTTTTCCTTTCTTTTATTTTCTTTCTTTCTTTCTTTCTTTTTTTTTTAATTTTTATTTATTTACTTTTCCCCAGGAAGAATAAATTCTAAAAAAGACCCACAGGTTGAGAAACGTGGGTGGCAAGAAGGCTGTTCTGTGGTCCATGTGAGTACAGCAGTGCCCTCCTGTCCCCTTCACAGCCTGCTCCTGCCTGCATTCTTCAGGATATCACCCCCATTTTCTCATCTCTTCAGTAATCAGGGGTACTTTCCAGCCATCTGTTGGCTCAGTGTATTTGTTTCACTTCAGGGCAGATCTTGAGGCCTTCCTTCACGTTTCCCTGACTTAAATAACAATTTTATGCAACAAACCAGTGCAGAGATGTGTTCCATGAGCAACCAGCATGCAACAGCAGTTTCAGGGCTGAATTTCTTTATCACAAAGCTCATCAAGTCAGGCAGGTCGAGCCACCCACTTACGGCAGCTGGCTGTACTCCAGTCTCCCTACAGCATTAGGCTTTTGTGGCATTGCTGAAGTGTATTACTGAAGTATATTTTTAGATGGCAGCAAGGCCTAAAAATACATCTGGTGGCTCTCCAGTGTCTGCAATGTTCAGTTTGGCTTTTGCTCTCAAGATGGAGGGAAGGGAAGCAATGCAGAGGGACCTGGACAGGCTGGAGAAGTGGGCCCATGTGAATCTAAAGAGGTTCAATAAGGCCATGTGCAAGGTGTTGCACTTGCATCAAGGTAATTCCAGGTGTTTATACAGACTGGGCAAAGAACCCCTTGAGACCAGACCTCTCAAGGATTTGGGGGTCCTGGTAGACAAGAAGCTGGACATGAGCCAGCAGTGTGCGCTTGCAGCCCAGAAGGCCAACTGTGTTCTGGATTGCATTAAAAAAGGGGTGGTCAGCAGGGAGAGGGAGGGATTGTCACCCTCTACTCAGCTCTTGTGAGGCCTCATCTGGAGTACTGTGTTCAGATCTGGGGCCACCAATACAGGAAGGACGTGGAGCTCTTCAAGTGGGTCCAGAGGAGGGCAACTAAGATGATCAGAGGGCTGGAGCACCTCTCCTATGAGGAAAGGTTGAGGGAACCGGGCTTATTTAGCTTGGAGAAGGCTCCAGGGAGACCTCATTGCAGCCTTCCAATACTTGAAGGGAGAGTATAAGTGGGAGGGGGAATGGCTGTTAATGAGGGTGGATCGTGATAGGACAAGGGGGAATGGTTTTAAAATGAGACAGGGGAGGTTTAGGTTAGATGCTAGGAGGAATTTTTTTACTCAGAGGGTGGTCACACACTGGAATTGGCTGCACAAGGAGGTTGTGGATGTCCCACCCCTGAATGCATTCAAGGCCAGGCTGAATGTGGCTCTGGGCAGCCTGGTCTGGTGGTTGGTG
>PPHD01021082.1:0-13389 GCA_002909625.1 Bambusicola thoracicus | reverse complement strand
CCAGAAGTATGGCAAATGAAAATAAGAAATGAGGAAATCTTAATGTTCTCTGAAAATGTAATTTTTAGTCTGAATTTATGATTTAGCAAGCATAACAGAGTTTCATAAGGCATGTCTTCTGACTGGAACACATTAGTATGAAGAATTTATATCTTATTGATAAAGATTGGCATAAAATGAAATGAAAATGTATTGTCCTGTGCTAATGTTACATGAAGAACCTTTGAATTATAGACTACAAAATGAATGCGTTCTGCCAGTAATCCCTGAACAAAGAGTGGCTCCTTATCGTTTGGCAGTGCAATGAAGTATCCTTATCCAGTATATAAAAGTTTATGCAGAGATGCGCAAGCTCTTAACACTATCCACGCTAGCTAAACTCAAACTCAAGTGAGTGCCTGTAGTATAAATCACAACTTCAGTGTACTGTATAGACTTAACTTTGAGATCAAAGTGTTTTTTCTTTGTTTTGTAGTAACGCAGTTTGACACTTTAAAGCATGAAACTGCTTCATTACAAGCCAAGAGACATCTTTGACTTAGAATCTCTGTGTCAGTGACTAGGTTGGGTTCATCTGCACGATGCTATGGAGAAATCAGGAAGAGTATGACCTGAGAATCGGGAGCTGTGGCAGACTGACTCGTTCTGGGTACTCAGTCTCCATTGACAGACTTTCTGCAGTTTAGCTAAACCCTGCTTCTCAAGTGGTAGAAAAGTGTTTTTAATAAGAAAATGTAACAGCCAGATCAGGAACTATTGTTTATAGTGGTGACCTTGATTGCTTCAGAAAAGAGAGTTCAAGTAAAACATTTCTCTCTTGACATTAGTTAAACTGACAAAAACATTAAAATGTGATAGAGTTCTGTAATGTTAAGTGTGACTTTGAAATTCGAAATGTTGAGAGTTTTTCTTTTTTTTTAATCACAAGTTATTTACTACTCTAAAAAGAAAACTCTGATCAAAATAGTAACCAGTATGCCATTTGCATCTCTCACATCCTAAGTTACATGCTGTATTTGCTCTGTATTGCCTAGTCAGACTCTTGCAGAGTAATGCTTGGGGAAGGAAATATTTTGCGTGTTCATGCAGTTGCCCTGTAGTGTACCTATTCCTGATAGATTTCTTCAAACAGCTTTCATATCTCTGTTGATATACACAAATACCTTGCCTCACTGTCTTATTTATTTATATATTTTAGATTTAAATATGCCTATACTTTTTCCTAACTGCTTGTAATTGTTATGACTTGTTCAGGTGGCTTTTCATAGCTATGCTAATGCATACGCAAACGATGGTAGAGGAAAAGGGAGAAAGAAAGGGTCCAGCTTGCTATCTTATTTATGTATTTACTTTCTTTTAAACATACCCATATTTTTCCCTAAGTGCCTGGAACTACATATGCAATAAACACTATTAATCAATAACCATGCTCAAATCATTCAGTTCCTTCAACTCAGTGCTGTGAAACAAATGTGAGAAACTAAATAGACCTTGTAGAGTGCCCTGTAGTTCAATAAATCCAAGGCCTGTCTGATCACAGAGACAAGGTAATTTCAGCAGTTGACATCTCATCTGCAGTGCTCTCCCTCTCTTTCCCTTCAGCTTCACCTGAAGAATTATGGACCTTGTTTCTTTTTTTTTCCCCACTTTTGATTTATTTAAATTGTTATGACAAGAAATGGGAGGAGAGGGAGTTAAAAAAAATTAAAATTAAAAACATGAAAAGGTCTCACACTATTTTGACTCTGAAAGAGCACCACAGATAGCTTAAATTTGCTCAGAAAAAGAATCTCAGACAAACAAGAGAAGAATGAAGAAACTCTAAGTGGTACTCTCAAGAAAATACTAAGATCCAGAAATCCTGAGAGATTTACAAGAATGAAGAAAAAAGAAGAAACTGTCAGGCCTAAGTATAGTTACGTGTCTGAAGTGTTAGTATTTCTGAGTGCCTTTAAAGTCATTCACACATTTTGTGCAGTTTGTATTGTATTCAGTAATACTCCATAGTAATTCTTCATCTCATAAATCTGAAAAACAATATAAAAGTGATTTCTTCTCATCACAGGCTGAGAAGTAATAACAAATAACTTTGTTTTTCAGCACCATGAGCATTGCAAGAACTAGATATAAAAATGCATTTTTCTCAGTTTCACCTTTATATTGTACAAACTTCTCAGTTAAAATTTCGGACTACTAAACTGAAAAGTGCAAATGCCAGTTAATTCATGTGGTAGGAGAAATAAGAAATTTGCATAGCTATGGTCTATTTAGCAAGGAAGAACACTAGTAGAATAGCTCTGATAAAATGAAGAAAATTTATCACTGCCTGCAATAATCAATTTTGTAAATAAAAGCTGCTAAAAATGACAGTTAACAAGCATTTATAAGTTTACATGGACCCCTATAGCATTTGAAATACAGTTCTTTTGTCAATGGTCTTTAAATTGAGCAAAAGAAAGCAAAGGCAAACTTTCCCTCTCTCAAGGCACACATCTGTGCTAACGCTTTCTCTTTGAATTTGTGAGAGAAAGAGAACAGGCATGTTCCTCTGTCACATTTATGAATTTGTTTTCCCCTCAGACATACCTGTATTTTTCTCTGTGTCAACTATGGATATGAATTATTCAGGTCAGTTTCAATATGATAATAACTTTGTGTTGTCTTCATTTGTTTGTATTGCAGTAATGCTCAGGACTAACCATGGGCTAGTACTTTTTGGTACAAACTGAGTAGAAATTATTAGTGATCCAAGTAATCTGATTTTGTCTACACTTTCTCACATCCTGTAATAAGATTATCCTCAAAATCTACTTTTCATGACTATGTTCAGAGTTTGAATTCTTTGACCTCATAATTTATTTCCCCTACGTAGACTCTATAGTTTTGAAATGTATGTGTATATAGGCACATACACACACGTATATACATTAAACAGCAAGACACACTTGTATGGAAAGTTTTTGTTGATAATTGAATAATAATACCACAGACAATAAATCACATTGGCAAATCCATTTCTTATTTGTATGCACACAGATTGATGTTTTTCTGTCAAGTTTGTATTTTGAGCATTGCAGTCTAGATTTTCAGGTTGATAGCATTCAAACAAAATGGAAAGCTGAGAACTGAAATGCTTGCTTACCCTCAGGGATGCCACAGCAAATTAGTAAGACAATCTGGTCTTATAACAATGCTTTCTGTTGTTATGACTGTTATCGTATTTAAATTCTTTATGAGCTTTCATCTGGGCACTATCATCACAATTCTTTGTATGAGCTAACTTGCTTTTGAGGTACACCTCCTTTATTTCCCATGTCTTCCTATGATGTGCCAGCCTGGTCCCTCATGAATCAGAGCATCCTGAGAATAGCTCTGTTTTCTAAGAGACTACCTGTGTTCTCAGGGCATCTTCTTGGCAGTGGCAGATGGTGGAGATGCTGCGGCTGTCCCCACTTCTCCCTGTCTGCAGGAGCTGTACTGTGGAGAATAGAACGACTCTACAGCACTTACGAATTAGGCAGGGAACCCATTGGAGAGCTATTTTAATTGGATTGCAACTGATACATGCTGCCAGGGGGGCACAAAGTGTCTATAAAACAATGAGTGGGGTGTGTGGAAGGGGGTGGTGATGAAGAAATGTGACCATTGATACTGATCAGCGACCTGACTAGTTTCAAACTAAAAATGGGCAGGTAAAATGATGTGACTGTTTTTCCTAGCCCCTCAGTTGCTTCTGCTCTCTCAGCTCTTGAAAATGATGGTTGGTTAGTTGGTCCTCAGGCAAGCAGTTCTTTGGATTTACGTTGCACTTTTTTTATTTAATTAGGAAAAAAATGAACCAGCCGCCAGAGAGGCCAATCTGAAGACATGAGGTGACCATTTGTAGTAATGAATAGTAACCTTCAGACAGCGTAGATGACGATGCTCCACATGGCTGTGTCACTTAGCTCCCTCCCTCAAAATAAGTCTCAATAAAACAGCGGACCCCAATCTCACTCCAGGTTCATGTGCTGAGTGACTGATCTGGTCTTTCTAGACAGCAGAAGCATGCGTAGCCTAACAAATGGTGTCATTAGCTGATTTTCATTCCACAACCAAAGCAAATAAAGCGAGAGCTGAAAACAAACAAAAATATATTTAGCAGACAAAAATTCTCCAGTGGGAAATGGAAGACAACTAGAAACAATGATAATAACATTTTCATGTGCTTTTATTACGTGAGCAATTTGGGGATGTACTGCACAGTTCAGAAATATTTCAGATTGCTGGGTACGTGCCATAATTGCTGGTTTACGAATATGTAGATCTTCTACCACAGAAGCTCTTTTTTTTTCTTTTTTTCTTTTTTTTCCCATTGCAAACAATTCTAGATCAAATGGCTTTCATTTAAATGGTTCAAAGAAAATAGCGCTATCCAGAAATAGTGTTAACTTTCATGGTTGCTCTGACGAGGATTACTGAAGCACAGTGTCATTCTGGCATTCATCAGTATGTGATCTTAATTTCCATAGTGATCTGAATTAGTCTCGCTCTGCATTGACTCTGTCTTACGTAGGCTATCTATACTTACAAACTAAGTATAAAGCTTACAATGGTTACAGTGGAAGCTTACAAAGATGCTAGAATTAAATAGCAATTACCTATTTCTTATTAAGTTTACCTGATAAAAAATTGGTATACACAACTTATTTTGAATATTTGTCTATGTTTTTAAGTATTATATCAGCAGTCACCAAATCTGAGGATTCGGTGTAAAAATGGATTCTCCTCTTTGAATATTCACAGCTGGTATTACTCTGTAAAAATAAGGGAATTTCACTTAATTTTCACAACTTCTTAGTTTAATTAATCTCATTAGTCTAATCACCAAACAGTGTCAAAAAACTCTTGATCTCCCTATCTTCATATGCTAAATTAACAGACATTTCTCTGTGAATCTTTCCAGCATTAATAACAGTAAGCTTTAAACCAGATTTTGAAACAAAAACTTTTCATTTTCTTGCAGTACCAAAGCCATACATTTCAGAAACAAAGAAACAAAGAAACAAACAACTACTGCAAAAAACAAAACAAAACAAAACAAAACTGCACAATGTCAGAATAAATATTTTCTATGAAACATGTGTAAAGAATCATATTTTAATTGGAAACTCTAACCCAGTAGGGGTTTTAGAAATGAAGTCAATTACAAAAACAAAGATTTGTTTGGGCTGGTTTGTTTGCAGAAGATTTAAAAAACAAAGAGGTTATGAAAATATGAATATATTTATATTATTCGAGTTTTCTCTTACATGCCCTGTAAATAGTATCCCGTTAAGACATCCATTTGTTGTAATACAATTACTACATTAAAATTTATACCGTTGATATAAGGATTTCTGCTAAAACTGCCAAAGCCTCCCGCTAGAACCTTCTGCACCTTACACTATTTAATGTGATGTGATTATGTTAACTGGTTTTGAAATTCATCTACAGATATACAACATATTTGAATGGCTTTATTCTTGTACAGACAATTCACATGAGATGGCAATGATATAACTTAATTATGAAAAGACTGTAAGTAAAATACTAAACATGGACATAACTGATCAGTACTGGAGAACTGCCATCCAGAAACCCTATAATTTAAAGAAGCTTAGGTTTCCAATTTGTAGTCTAGGCTTGGCTCTTGCTATAATGACATTTTTGTGTTTATTCTATCCTATTGCTTTAGAGACTTTTCATTTGGACCTAAGGACTCCTTTACACTAAGGCAAGAACAAATTCAGAAGAGGTTTCTTAGTCAGTGTCTAGAAGGAAAGGACCAGGACAAAACATTGAAACTAAGCTGATCATAATGTTTCATTCTGGCCACCTAAATGACTGTTTCATAGACCAAAAATAGTTCTTGCTGGTTACTATACGAATGCAAAAAAAAAGATAACGAAGCGCACAGGCCTGATGGTTGGTAGTTGTCTTACAGGATTTTCTGTCACACTAAATAAGCCATGACTGTTAGAGGAGTGAGTCTAAAATGAAGCTTGATGAAAATAAGCAAGCATCTGTTCTATCAGAGGTACAAACCTCAAGCAAAGATTCATTACTGCGGTAAGAGTCACAACCAAGATCCAAGTCTGAGGTTTATTCAACTGCTGGAGAATTTCAGAGTTAGATCCTTGCCTTTAACATTTCCTAGATCTACTTACAAGGCAGAATTGGTGGGATATATATATCTACATATGTGTGTACATATAAATATTCCCTGACAAACAAGTTAAGAAAGGGTACACTCAACATGGCTATCTAAAGGAAGCATTTGATTTTGCAAATCATAAAATTGCATTGTACACATCTCATTACTGCATGTCATGTACTAAAATGAGTTCATGTTTGATGAGGAAAATTAGGTGAAATCAATTCTATTTTTCTGCTAACGATGCAGTGATCTTTCAAAAACAAAACAAAACAAAAACAACACAACCTCCCCAGCAAAAGAACCAAATAAAATATGTTGCAATTAATATGACACGGTAGAAAGCTACAGGGACTGCAGCAGTGAACAGTTGTGAGCACAGTGTCTGCCGTGCCTGGAATGACTGTGCTAATGCCCTGTTCAAGAAATACTTAAGGCCCTTTCAACCACAGTCTTTCCTAATATTCTTTGTAAAGCTAGAACTAATAAATTGAGAAAATGTAAATTATGTTTGTTTAACAACAAGAATACTTCACTGGTAGTTGCAGATTTCTCATTATCAAGGCAACAATTTCTCAGTGCAAAGAAAAAATCTGAATTTAAAATCCAATTATGTCTTGAATGTAGGAAATACAGGGACAAGTACTGAGTCAGTGTAACTTTCAATACCATAAGTAAAACTGAGAATATTAGACTTTGTAGCTTTACTTAGTTGTAATGTACAATTATGTCCTTGTATGCACTACTGCACTTCTCTCATCAAAGGACATAGGGTGGAAATATATTAATAATAACACACATGTTCCCTTTCAGAGAGTAACATCATTAAAATATGAGGAAAGGTAAATTATATGCGATTATGAGGCAGTTCCTTTAAGAACTAAAAGTTTTTTGCCATCCGGAAGAGAATATTGTTCCTTTTAGACACTAACTGGTAAGGGTTTCTTTTGTAGGCTTTTAGAAAAATGCAGATTACATTGGCTAATTATACATAGAGATCTAGAGTATTCTCTATTATTTCAAACAGTAGATAATGGCTTAAGGAACATATGGTAAATGTGCTGACGTATTATCATTTTTTTAAATCAAATTGAATATAAAAGGCAAATATAATTGTTCAGTGTTCAATAATAACTAATGTGTTTGAGTGTCTATCTTAATACAAAAAAAAAAAGTACAGGTTTTTAAGTCTGAGTCTTTTGTAACGTTAGAGGTTTTTTCTGTTAAATCCTGTCCTTATAATTATTTCAGTTGCTATACTAATTAGAAACTATGCTGAAAGTAAGTGTTTATAGTTTTATGTATAATTAAACTCAAGTACAGAGAAGACTTGAAGGTTCTGTAAAATGTCTGCATAGTTTAAATACCCTGCTTTGGGAAAATTTCCTTTTCAAAATTAATCTGGAGCAGAAACTGCAAGAAAGTCTGTTTGGAAAAATAAAATATTCTCTAAGACCATTACTTTTTATCAAGCAGCTAACCTATACAACTGTTCCTTTGGTACTTAGTGGGTCAGTTCACAAAAATGATGTGCATAATTTTATGTGGACATCAACATGTGTTTTGTTTCACTTAAAAAGTTGGCTTTTGAAACTTGACATAGATCTAATCAACTACTAGTGTCATTCTAGGTTTACTCCACAAGCTGAATATTGTGCTGATTCATTTATAACTTGCCCTGTTCTTACATAGGCGATATGATTTGTTCCAGGTTATTATGCTGCACTATGATGCTATAAGTTAGATGCTTTCTGCAATGCTGCTCTCAGCACCTGTGTTTTAGATGGTGCCATGAAGAACAGTTTAACAGGTGCTTCCCTCACTTTTCTCAGCACAAACAGAAGGGGGCAAGTAGTGCTCAAGCGCAGACCCGTATCCTAAAGCGGTGCTCTGTACAAGGAGAGAGACTGCTAGGCAGCGTTTTTCCCCTGATGCTGGGCATGGGGATGAAAAAGGACATAAATGGATGCAGTGAGAATGGATAAGCAAGGGAGGAGATTTGTTATCTGAAATTGGATATACGAGAAAAGTTTGGACTGTGTGCGTGAAGGATTCGCAGATACAGAAAATGTGTGGATGAAGACTGAAGATTAGAAGGGGAAAACAGAATACACAACTGCAAAAAAAGAGAAGTACTGACAACTCAAAGTGCAAAATCTGTTACAGGTGATGCCATTATGCCTCACAAGTTCATCAAGAAAAAAAACTTGTAACCCCTAAGGGGAAGAAGTATTGTGAACAAGAAAAGCGTCTGTCTTTCTCCCAAAGAACCACTTGTGTTACGCAAGACAAAATAACAGCAACAACAACAACAAAAAAATTACAGGATGTCTAATCTGAGGTATCTCACCAAACATGTTGCCAACTCCAGGAAACATGGAAGGAGAACAAAAAAAAAAGGCTCCAGTCAGCCTCAGCAGTATTCAGATTTATAAATGCTACCTACTCCTTCAACCTGCACAGGTTCTATACTTAAACATGCATTTTTAATTGAACCCAGAAATCATTTCAGTTTCCATACGGGTGTCTTTTTCCTAAGACAGGGGTCTATCAGTGCTAGGCCTCTTTGAAGATTTGTCTGTAGAAATCTTTTCAGAAGAAAAGAGCGAGAATTTCATTTACAAAGACCTAAATCTGAAACTTGTTCCTGAACTTGGCTTAATTACTGATGTGCAGTTATGCAGGGATTCCCCACACAACCTCTGTCAGTGTTGGATTACCTTGAAAATATTGTAACCATCATAATCTGAATGGGTTCCTTGTTCGTCAGGCATTGGCAGCCTGGGCCCACACTGTAGCCATTCTTAATGACGCAGGCACTGTCCTTCGCTACTTAAGCCTTTCTTTCCTGTCTCTTCAAGGATCAGAATCACTCCAGTTTAACTGCAGGAGGAAGAAAAGGATTTCCTTGGTAGAGAAAAATTACATGCAACTGTATAGTTTCAGGCTGAGGTCATATTATAGGAGGAAACTCTTTTAAAAATAGGTTTGTGTTTCCTTTTATAGGGTCTAACAGCATTTCCAAAAGCACAGGGGGAAGGGTCCTCCCCAGCATGCCTGCCATAGCTATTAACTCCCTTTCTGAGGCGTTAAGTACCTGAGGAGTACCTTCAAAATCCTGCCCCCAGTTCCTTTGGTGGGGTGATTCCTATACGGCAATATGCATACAATTTAGGACAGTATTATTGAGAATAATCTCTGGAAATGCTTTAAGCATGTATGGAAGATGAATCCTATTTTCTCTAGAGCAGTTTTAGTAGGACACTGTGGAGAAGGTTATTATTGCCTTTAAATTGAGCATAAATGTGGGTGTTCGAAAATAATTCTTAGCCATCATAAAACTTATATTTAACAATTTTAATCCAGCAAAAAACTTGGTTTGTTTTGTATATTGTGTTTGGTGTGCAGGGATCAGTGCAAGCACCTCTGGGGCAAAATTCAGCAGCTGTTTAATAGTGGCAGCAATGCTGCAGAACATTTTTAGGACATAAAAAGCAGAAGAATAATTTATCTAATTGAAACTGCGTGGGGAATTTAAGTAGGCAGAATGTAATTACTCAAGCTGGAAGTTGGCCATTCAAATATTGAAGCCTTTAAAGAAATGTTAATAACCATTCACAGCTTTAGGAATGTATCTTCAAATCACAATTTTAATAAGAATACAAAAAGAGAAAATACATTCAGCAGCTTATGTTAGGGAAATATTGTATTAACTGCAAAGGACAAAAATGAAGGTAAATATTGAAATGCATGTGTTATCATAGGATGAGACTTTGATGTATCAATCCTATCTCCAACTAAAGCCTTCTTCTATAAAACATAAAACTCCCACACTGAAGGATGCTTCTGGTTTGCTTTTACTATGATAAATAGCTATCACACACACACACGTAAAAAAAAGAAATTTGGCATAAAATATGGATAATAAAAGATGTCATTTAAGAAAATAACTTAGGGCAGTGGCTTTCCTTTCAAAAGCATACAAAAGATGGAGAAGTGCAGTGATTCGTTTTGCATAAACACTTTAAAAACCTTTTTAGATAGATTGGTTGTATGCTAGGTGTCGTATTGCGTTAGTGATTGCTAGCCAATGTGGTTGTTCCAGAAGATCAAAAAAAATTGGCAGAGTTGCAAAATAGGCCTATAATTATATCAGAAGATAATTGTAGTGTCTATTAGGTAGAACTAATTTACACTGATAATTTCTACAGAACCTTGCTCTCTTCAAAGTTTCACTCTGAAAGATTGCAAAGCAAAATATATGTGTGTTATCAGGTTATTGTCAGCAATTAGAATTTCAGCAAGCCTCTTCATTAACTCTGTTTCATTAAAAATTGTTTCCAAGTAATATTTTGAATGGTATATGAAATCTGTTTCACTTCAGATGCTTAGCTGAAGTTTAGCTGGATTGCACACTAATCTGAAGGCTGACACAGAAGCCTCTACTGGTAATGGAGGTACTCCTATCTTCCTCTGCTAGTGTGAGCCATACCTATCAGTCTTAACAGTGACAAGCAAGGTAAGTCTGTGAATTTCTCATAGAAACGCTAGGTTATGAATACTAGCATAAGTGTCTTTCATGTGATGCAGTGCAGTGAGATATTTCATGTGTGCACAGCTACTGGTTTGTCTTGAAAGCATCAGAGCTGTCAGTGCACCACTGTGTCTCAGCTTATGGCTGAGCTGATGAACTTTACTTCTGTTGGTCTGGTCACAATAGGTTTAGAAATTGCTGACTGGTGCCCCAGAATTCACTGTGAGAGGGCATCAAATTTATCTTAGGCTTATGTACAATTAAAAAACAGTAATAACAAAACACCACAAAAGGAAACCTACAGAGCAAAGGGGAAGTTAAGCATGTCTGTTGGAGATTCAAAACAGTCAGCATACCGAGTAGGTTTGTCTACAGGATATAAAACAAATGCACTTTTTACATATTAGCTGAGCAGTTAAGGACTGCAGAGCTGTTTCTGCCTCATGGTGAAGATTTCAAATCTCAGCTTTCCAGAGTGTGCCCAAAGCACTAGCCTGGAGGCCAGTCTATTTGCTTCTGTTCATGTCAAGACTGGGACTACTTACAGTATTGCCAAGAGAGCAAGATTTCAGGAGCATGGAAATGTGGTGAATCTCGGTTTGCCCCTTGCACCAAAATGTTCTTCCCATCCAGGAAAATCCTGCCAGGTGAGAGCTGTATGCACTCCTCTCTGCAATCACGTTCACACTGATTTTTCAGTCTGAAATGAAAATAAATGAGAAAAGATACACTCAGCACGGAAATGCAAACAGAAAATGTTCAATATCAGAACCTTTTTTCAACCTCATTCCCCAAAGTTGTCATCAAATTGCCATTAAGTACGTTTCTAAATGCATCTCTGTGCCTGCCTGTGCACCTACTACATCCTACAACTTTTGATAATTTCTTCAGGTACATTACAGCCATATTTGGGAGAAGGTTGAGGTCTCAAAAACTATTACAGCAGTTAGAGTTTTGCAGCTACAGGTGATCAGTGGAGTGAAACTGCATACCATCATGCATAAATACAACATTGGACACAGAGGAGCCAGCCTGAGAGACCTCCTAAAAACACTTCTGCAACAGGAATACATTCAAGGAAGATTTCGTTTTCTGTCACACCAAACTTAACAAAAAATGAGACAAAAAGGAAATATACAGAACTCACTTTTGTTATTTCTACTGGTCATTTAACTGTGTTTTTTTTTGTTTGTTTGTTTGTTTTGTTTTTTTCCCTTTTATATATGACTTAATCATCCACCATTGTTGTAGTAAGACTCCTAAAAATGGTAATTGTTATAAATTTTATACATTATGACACATATCCATTAGGCTTTATCAGGGCTCCTTGTGATGAGTTTGACAAGCTTCCCTGAAGTCACTGAGACTCCTTCAAATGGTTTGTCAGCTGAATAGAGCAGTGGGCTTCAAGGTGCTTTGAAAAGATTAATATTTTTTCAGTTCATAGCACGTAGTACACGTAGAATAACTTAGGTCAAAATTTGGCTCTGCTCAGAAGTAAGGTATATTTGGGAGTGAAATATATATATGGTTACATAAAGAGATGATTGTTCATAAGAATGGAGTATTGCTCAAGACAATTGCAGTCCTTAATTTTAAAACAGTAGTAGTTTGTCCTTTTTGTGCTCGATGCAAAGTTCATACTTTCCTCTCTGAGATCACTGTTTGCAACAGTTATATCAGAGAACATTTATAATAAGATAAGAACATTCATAATAGGATAACCTAGGACACATTAATGAGTGTTTCTCAGTCACTCAGGGAGAAAGAAGTACAAAAAACTGATTCTCATTTTGAGCTATACTGCCTTGTCTACAGCTCAGCCATTAGTAAAAGACTGTGCCTTAGCATATTAGCATAACCTTTTCTTGTATTGTAGGTCAGAGAAAACTCCCATTTAAAATCTTCCTCATTTGTCAAGAGAATTTCTCTTTTGACATAATCCAGAAGGTAGAAGCTCTTGTTGCCATATCTCTACTATTTTTGCTGGAAACAGATTATGGGAGCAACATCCTTAGTCTTCCACATAATTATTCCCCTTCTGCATTGCTACCAATCTTGATTTTTTTTAGTGTTTAAAATGAACCACTTGCTTTTCCCTCAGGTGTAAATCCTGCATAAGACTCTCCTTAGTGGTAATCATTATAATATATTAAACAAGACTGATAAAACAGAAAATTAATGTTTTTACACTGCTTTGTGTCTGTCCTGTAAGTCTTATATTTATAAATATATTCTTAATTAGGGTTTTATAATAATGCTGTAGAGCTGCAAGGGTGATGTGACTGCATTACAGACTAACATGAATTGTCACTGGTAATACCTGTGTTCAGAAAGATTATGAAGATTTGTTTCAAATGGAGTATGTATAGTATTACATGTGTATGCAGCTCTGAAATGAGCTAGTAGCAATAACCATGGCTAAATTCCTCCCAAGGAATTTATGTGTAGATGTGATTTATGAAAACATTTTGTAGTTATTAACAAACCATATGTGAATATTCCCCAACTGGAAATATTTAGAAATTTATGTGCTAAGTAGCAGACATTTTTTGACATTTCATTTTTTTCTTACGTTTATGTCATAATTAAAATAGCTTCAATACATTCTGAGCTTCAGTTATCACATAAACTGCAATCCATTCCTTTTTCCTCCCTTCAGTTGTTCTTCTGTTTATAT
>PPHD01021081.1:0-13389 GCA_002909625.1 Bambusicola thoracicus | reverse complement strand
AGGGAGGAAATGTCACGTCAACCTTTGAGGGAGGTGCTGGGGAGGGATGGGTGGGCTGCTATGGGCATTTCACTCTGAGCATTTCACATCAATGTCATAGAATCATAGGATGGTTTGGGTTGGAAGGGACCTTTAAAATAACCTCGTTCCAGCCCCCTGCTGTAGACCAGGTTGCTCACAGCCCCATCCAGCCTGGCCTTCAGTGCTTCCAGGGAGGGGGCATCCACAGCCTCACTGGGCAATCTGTTCCAATGTCTCACCACTCTCACAGTAAAGAATTTCTTCCTAATATATAATCTAAATCAACCCTCTTCCAGTTTAAAGCCATTTCCCCTCATCCTGTCATTACATGTCCTTACAAAAAGTCCCTCCCCAGCTTTCCTGCAGGCTCCCTTCATGTCCTGCAATAGCAGGGTGCCCCAGGATTGCAGATGGTGCCATTGCAGCACCCAAGCTCTCAGTCCTGGACCTGCACTCTGCAGGACCAGGAGCACAGGTTCCGCGTGTGCCCAGGAAGCAACTTGCTCTCTCAATGCCTTTCTCTTGCCCTTCGTCTTACACCCAGCTACTTTTCTTCCTCCTCCTCCTCCTCGTCAAAGCCTGGTCTGAGATTTTGTTCCTTTGATGGCTGAAAACTTCCTTCAATTTCCCAGCCTGAATTTATTCACAGCTAGCATACACTTTTTGTTCCCGTGCCAAGTTTGTCTGTTGGATCTTCTCCCTCCCCAGCATTTTCCCTCTCCAGGTTTATATATAGAAAGTGAATGTCTTTATTTCATTTTTTCTCAGAGCCCTCTTAAGTCTCAACTTATTTTCTTTCAAAACTCAACTTGCGTATGACCGCCCAGTCCTCCTCTCTGGCTGTCTTTTACAGCGTGAACCTCATCTCTCCTTGGACTTCTGGGATTCATTTGCACAAGCCTGGGTCAAGGATTACGTCTCAGGCTTGTTTTTCTTGGTGAGACTTCAAAGTGCCTTTCAGCCGTCTCTGAGCCCTGTGTTTTTCTTGTCAGTTTAATATGCTTAGTAATAACACCTACCACTTTCATATGTCACACTCTGCACTCTTTAGACAACTACACATTGACTGGCAAAGCAACACAAAGATACCGAATTTAACCAGAAAGGAGAAATGTTGTTTTCTTAAATAACCTTTGCCTCCTCCAGGTGCTTGTGTGGGTCACAGTATTAGGTGTCTTGGTGACTCACGGCTCTCCTGCCTGGCAATTATTAGTCCGTGGAGCTCAGAGCAATTACTGAAGCTTTGAACATCCCTTCTCTGGGTGCAAAAGCCTTGGTGACACTATTAGCATCTTGCCAGTGTTATCGAGAGTGCTGGGATGGCTGCTGGGGGATGCGCAGTGGGGCTGGTAAAAATACCATGTGCTTCAAGTGGGAAAATATAAATAGATGTTTTAATATAACTCGGTAATACAGATCTTTGCTGATACCTTACAGACGAGGAGGGTAAGATATTGCAATAATACAATAACAGCTCCCGTGAAAAGGGTATTTTGGGATGAGAAGTGGGAAAAAATCCTGTTTTGAGAATTGAGAAACGCTTCAGGTTTTCAAAACAGGAAACCTACCAGGAGAACGCTTCGAAAAGAATTCAGTTCTTCAAGGGAAATATTTGTTCCTTTCGGAAAGATGATTTCCCTTCAAAAACTATTTTTGGCAAACCCTGTACAGATGGCTCCATTTGGAAAAAAAAACAAAAGCCAAAGGGGACTTGGAAAGGGGAACTGTGACTGATCCCGAGCACAGCACAATCTATAGGAGTGATTCTGTTTAAGGCAAGCTTTGGGTATGTTCCCATTGGTATTTAAGGTTATAACCGCATCAGCCGGACAGATAAATGGAGCTACATCTTTGGCGCATCCGTAACTGTGGGCTGTGTCCCCTCAGCTTGGCATCCCTAGGACATGGAGCATATCCTCCTCGGTTTGGTAAGTGCAAGGAACTTGTGAGCGTTGGGATTTTGCTGAAAATGGAGGGCTGGGGAGAGTTTGGGAGCCAGAGGGAATGTGAGCTGCAAACATGGGGGCTGCCAGCACTGGAGCTGCGGAATGAGGTGAGGAATAGCTCGGAGTCTTCCCCAGTGTCACCCAGAAAGCCACAGGAAGGGCTGAAGATACCTCCCAGGTTCCCTTCCCAACTCCTGAACCAACACTGGCTGGTATTAAAGGTGGTTATGTTGCTTGGGGATATTCAACCTAGAGAAAAGAAGTCTAGGGTGACCTTACTGCTACCATACAGAAGGCCTATGCGAAAGATGGGCAGAGACTCTTCCCTGTCGTGTGTAGTGATAGGACAAGGGGATAACATTTTTAACAAAAGGGTGGTAGACTTAGATTAGATACAGAAATTCCTGTGACGGTGATAAGGCACTGGAACAGTTTGTCCGGAGAAGCTGCAGATGCTTCATTTCCTTATGGATGGGGCCCCGGGCAGCCTGACCTGGTGGGGTGTCCCCCATCATGGCAGGGAGTTGGACCTGGATGGGCCGTGAGATCTGTTCCAGCCTAAACCAGATTCTGTCATTCTATTCAGCATGCCAGCTTTAGTAGGAAACGTGGAATGGAGGTCACAGGCTGCACATACAGAGCAGAATGAGGGAAGGCGCTCAATGCAAATGTCTTTTCTCACCAAGCCTGTGGGGCTGGCAAAGAGGTTTTTTGTTACGCTGTGAAGGGCTAACCATGGAGGATGCGAACTGGCACACAGATAAGCAGCCCTAATTGCTACTTACTTTGTAAATGTCATATTTTGTCTAGCTAAGCTCAAAGAACACTGTGAGGTGTTAGCATAGAGATTTTAGTGCTCAACTAATTAAAGAAGTCATCTCTCGCTCCTAGGGGATTTGATTACTTTTTTTTTATGAAGGCTCGAGGTATCACACCATTTTCAGGTGATGTAATTAACCTGACCTATTTGGTGGCTCCGTGTAATGTTTCTTTGTGATGGGTTTACAATAAAGCTTCATTATTAAAGACTTCAGAGCAAGATTTATTATGATCTCGAGTCTTCCCATTCATTATTTCATTCTTCTTGTTTGGAAGCGAGTCAGGACCCCCGGGCACTTCTCTTGCATCTCCCAGTAATCTGCATGTTGCTCTGGAGAAAACATATGGGTTTGACCTCTCTGTTTTGCAATTTACTGCGTTGCAAAGTGGGTGCACAGATAAACCACAGAAGAGTTTTGTGAGGTTTATGTAATTCATCCCCGAGCACCGAGCACCAGGGAGGAGGCAGGCCAAGGGAGGCACTGAGTTATTCACCGTCATCATTCTCCTTGCAGCTCCGATCCCAAACCCTTTGCACATAGTGTAAGGACTCCCACTGCCTTGGTTCACCTGAGGAATCTCAAAGGCACTGAGTACGTGGGCACCAAACTGCCACGGGGTGCAGGGGGAGGGGTTATTCATTAATCCCCATTTTTATCTCAAAGAAATACGTATACAATCCCTGAGTAGCAAGGTTTTCAGTCTAGAATTGGTTTAGAGTGTGTTAGAATTGGTGTAGGACTCCCCCTTTTTTTTTCTTTTATCTTCTTTCCTTTGTTTTGTTTTAGAACAAATAGTTACAGGGGAAATTGCAGATAGATTTCCATACCTGTCTTAACTTGAAAGGTTGAAAGCAGTCAGCCCAAAGCCCGCTGCCTGCATTGTTTCATTGACTGCCAGGAGCTGGGAACCCTTAATGTGTTGGTATTAAAGAAACAGATGCAAAACTAACCAGAGACTTTCGTTTCTGTTGAGCTTTGAGATAATGACAAACGTGCATCGACTCCAAGGGTAATACGGGTAGAGGTACTACTACACATCAATAGCTGTAACAAGGCCTTTTGTAGGATGCCACGGTTGGAGCTGAGCTTTCCTAAAGCTCTGCTAATTGCACATGTGCTTGGTTTGCTCCACTGGGAACCTGCCTTTAGACACAACGTCACCACTGCTCCCCACCAGCACAGACCCCAGCCTGCATGGCAAGATACACAGCTTTCCTGAGCACAAAGTACTGCACAGTGTCTATGTTGTTCCTGGTGTCAGAATCCCTCTCCTACAGTAGACAAAGTTGTTTTTGCATTGCAGAGCTGTCCCTGTGAGCTGTGTGTGTGGAATAAGAACTTCCTCTGTCACTGGACATATTTATCTAGGGGAGGAGGTGGTCCTGAAGCACCATCCCTGCAGTAATTAATTGGTGACTGCTGTAAAGCACAGCAGAAACATTTTGAGGGACATTATCTGCTGTCCCGCTTGAATTAAGAATTCATAAGGGCACAAATCATTCCACAGGCTTTGTTTGGCTTTAAGTTCTACTGTATACAAATGACCTGCGAAGAGAAGCTGATTAATGACATAGAAAGAGAGAGCCCAGCAGACGATACATCTCCTCTCTATCTCATCTCTTCCACCTTCCCGCCTGCAGGACCGTGCAGTGCAGACAAACGGAGGGCTCCTCTCCTACCCTGGGCTCCTTTCCCGTTTCTCTGTGTTATGGGTTATGATAAATACATGCTGCTGTAGGAAGCTTTCAGTTCTGGGGGCAGAGGAAAGCAGCTGTCATCCTCAGCAGCATCTCTGTTGTGTTCAGGGCTTCATTGCTTTCTGTCCTCATCACCTCTCATTTGCACCAAGTATTCACTGGGTTGTCAGGAAGGAAGATGGATGTGATTAGCTTGTCCTTATCTTACAATCCATTAGATAACCAGGTTTTTCCTTTGTCCACCCTTTCAAGACTTCAGATCCTGTGTCGGCTTTCCAAACCTGGTGACAGTGTTTGGTGTGAGCTGGAGCAGTGGGTGGGACAGGTGGGAGAGCGAGAAGCGCATTTGCCAGATGCTATCAATTCTCCACTGAAGAATTTACAAAGCCAAACAAGTCTTCACAGCCCCTTTAGGCAGACAGGGATGTAGTCCGCATCCCCCATACAGGTCCAGCACAGCTTTGCATCACTCACTGTTTCTTCCTTGTGCCCCCAGGGGGGGCAGTGCAGACAGCTGTGCCCAGAGGTTTGCACAAGCAACATAAGGATCTCACTGATGTATCTCCTTGTCTTCTAATGGAGGATCTATAGAGGTTGAAACTACCTGGCTACAGCCTTCCCTTGGCTGCAGCTGAAGGTGTCAGTCCTTCATACCAGTGTATTCACACCCCAGACCCTGTGCTATGTGCAAGAGTGGCTTTTATGGCCAGCTTATAAAGCTGAGCCATACACAGGGGTTGTTACAGACCATATTTCTGTGGCCACTCTTGTTCACCCGGAGCCAGAGATCGGGGCTCTGCCTTGCAGGGATGAGCCCCAAATATCCAGTATGTTGCTAAGCCACCTTCCTTTGCCAGCCTGCAAGGAAGCAGTGCCAGCTGTGAGCATGGAACCAAAGACTGGGCAGGCAGGAAGCCCTGAGTTCAGCTTAAAGAAGCAGACTTCCAAAGCAACCACAGATTTAAACAGAGGAATGTGTCACAGCATCCTTAGGCTGGGAGAGAGGGTCAGAGCCTGTGGGTGGAGGGAAGGATCTCACAGCCCCTGGGTGAGCAGCAAAGCCATGCTAGACTGCTCTCACTGTGGCTGAAGGGAGCAGAAAGCTGTGACCTAAAGGTTATCACCTGCCCTCAGAGCTCTGCGGGCCAACAGCACTGCTCCTGATGAAGGGTGAGTGCTGGGACTCTGCTAAAACTGGAATGAAAGCATATTTGAGAATGGTGGAATAATCTTTTAAAGGGAAATCCCAGAGCCCTCCCAGTCCCACAATAGCTGTACCCGTTCATTTAGCACAGAAAGCAGGGAAATAAATCTGACTGAAGCAGTCCAGCTGCAGCCCTCTGAGTGTCTAAGCTAAGCTGAAGTGTCAGGATTAACACAGGTGGGATCAGTGCCTCAGAGCAGGATGGTGAAGTAGATGACCTGGTGAGAGTCATCCCAGCCATTTCCCTATGAGTAATCATCAATGACTTGACCTATTACAGCACAGACCAGCAAGTTAAGATCACTGATTGCAGCAGCATTGGCTTCCCAACGGTCTCACAGCCATGACCCGGTCTGGCTCGGTTTATCATGTACAGATCAGCAGGATCACAGAGCACAGTGTGCTCTGGCTGCAGAATGATCTATGGAGCATCAACTCAAGTTAAATTAAGCTCACAAAGTAAGCTTTTCAGTGGGAACAGAGCAGATCTGCAGAGACTGGAATTAGAGTAGACCAGAAGTGTCGAGGGAAGGGGCAGACTGAACCACAGCTAATTTGCAGAACTTAAAATGAAATCACTGCTTACCTCTTTCCTGAACTGCCACCAGGATCTGAGCTGGAGCCTCTGACCCACAAACTACAAATGCAATTTGCCACCACTCTGTGTGCCTGGAGAGACCAGAGCTGGGGATATCGTTATGCAGTAAGAAATCAAAGCAATACTTCTGCTAACAAATGAGAGCTGCAGGAGTAATTGGTTCTGAAAGAGGAACGCAGCAAACAAAGCTCAACACATTCATTTCTTCTCAACATCCTCACTTCCAAAATAAGACCTTTTGGAGGCTCATGAGAAACACAGACGTGGGGAGGTCAGCCTCAATCAAGACCCTAAGTTCGTATCTGCGGAGGAGTCAGCAGAATGCAGGTGAGGTTTGGGGCAGAACCTGCACCCAAATACAGATGTTGCTGTGAGGTTAAGATGCAAAAACAAAAAGGGAAGGAGGGAGGAAGAGGAAAGGCAGAAGACCTCTGACAACTCTGAGATGGAGAAGTGACAGCCACAGTACAGCCAGAGAAACCCCGGGTATGTGCAAGTAAGGGAGAGGCAGAATAGCAGATGGTGTCAGAAGACAAACACAGAGTGTTCAGCCGCCTTTATTCCCAACTCTACACTTGCATGGGCATTGCCAATAGAAATACTGCAGTAATGGGAAGGCAAGTCAATGGCTATGTAAAGAGCTCTAAGCCTCTCCAGCCCTCTGACAATGGCTCTGCCCAACCTCGTGCTCATTTGTGAGTCTGCATGCCCTGGACTTTGCAGTGATCATAGAGTTACACATTATTGTTCAGGTTTGGGTTTTCTTGGAACAAATATAATTAAAAGTAAAGAAACAGCATTATCTCCAATCTAATGGGGAAAGGGCAGCTAATATTCTTCATATGGGGCTGCTGAATTAACTACAGAAAAGAAACAGAAGTGATTTTCACTGCTCTGAGGCAGTAACTGGAAGACCACAGGGGAAGCCAAAGTGGGATATTAGCTCCCTGATTTAAAATTAAAACAATTGATCAATTGTCCTCACTAGAATTAATAGCAAAACAAATAGGTCTGCAATACTGAACTGAAATTCATTGTCTAGATCTGGTCAAATCCAAATGTCTGCGGTCTCATGGATATTTATTGTGGTTCAATGAATTGCATATTTTTTTTTTTTGGTACATAAAACACATATATTGGGCAGTTGAGAAGCAAAAGTCATTCTGAAATTGAGCACTTTGTTACGTGTGCAGGAGGGGGTTGCAGAGCCGGTCAAACTACATGCTGCAAACAGCATACTCAGACATGGACTGCAGTGTCTATAAAGAAGGTGGAATTTCAGTCAGCTTTCTGTGTAGCGATTACAGTTCTTAAAAGTGCATCCTTTCTGATGTAGGTGGGTAAAGCAGCTGCTGTCAGTGATCACTGTGATCTCGTTAACTCATTAGCTTCTGCTTAAGCCTCGGTGGCAGAAGGGTTGTGATACCATTTCTCCTCCCCTGTTCCTATGAAAGCATCTGCTTATTGGCAAGCCAGGCATGTTACCATGAGCAGAGCTCACACCCATATATGTACCCTAAATCTCACCTGCACAGCAAATGCCTCACTGATGTTCATGAACACATTTGCTGGAGACATCTCAGTGTAATTATCCCAGAGGTTCCTGCGGTTGGGTGCAGAGCAGCATCCACGCCTGTCCTGCAGTGTGGAAGTCTGAATCATAGAATCATAGAATCACCAAGGTTGGAAAAGGCCTCCAAGATCACCCAGTCCAACCACCCACCTACCACCAATATTTCCCCACTAAACCACGTCCCTGAGTACAACATCTAAATACAACAGTACGACACCTCCAGGGATGATGACTCCACCACCTCCCTGGGCAGCCATTCCAGCACCTGACCACTCTTTCAGAGAAGAAATTGTTCCTAACATCCAACCTGAACCACCCCTGGCTCAACCTGAGGCCATTCCCTCTCATCTGTGATTCTGACAGTGTATGTCCCTCTTTCAGCCTGCAGTATCTGGGCACAGCCCATTGCAGACAGCCCAGGGCATATAGCTGCACCCCCATACAACAGAGCATATACAAGGAGCTCCACAAAGCATACAACTCATTGGAAGTGCTGCACCAAAAATCCTTTCGAAGTGAACAGCAGTGGGGACCTCAGGGTAAGGTTTGGATTCAGTAAAATACAGGGCAGCAGTGTGTACCTGCACTGCATTTGAATGAAGGCGGATAACAAGGAATTAATGACCCAGAACCCAGGCTTATTACAGTGTCCCGCCTTGGTTATTGCTCCGTGCATTTTCCCTGTTGTATTTAATCTCTTCTCAGATGCTGATACATCCTTAAAGCCTGCACAGTTGCACGGGAGGGTTCTTATTGGAGTGTCAGTGCTGCTCCCGGATCCTGGCCCCGGTGGGGTTGCAGAATGGGACTCCTGCACAGCTGGATGATGCACTGGGATGGGGTTCCTGTTTGCTGTCAGGCAATCAGCTGCTCGCTTTCAGATGGGGCCTTTTGTTGTGTGTTTAATGATATGTTTTGTTCCCAATTCAAGATTTTTCTTTAAATGACAATTGAAGGATGTTTCCTAACGAGCTAGCTCTGAATGAAAACCTAAATGATTTCCCTTGAAGTATGTCAAAATGAAAGATTTCATCTGGAATTGCTTGTTTGCTTCTCTTTTCCTTAAACAGATAGTTCAGCAAAACTGAGATGAATTAATCAAATAGTTCAGATTCTGCCACAGAATCAAGCACTTGCAAAGTCCTGCAGCTATCCAGGACCCTGCCAACCACACTGAGCTTAGCAGAGCTAAACTGAGCAGGTTTTCTGCTCCTCAGCTCTGGGCCCCCAGTTCCTATGCTGCCGCTCAGAGTGCCTTCCTGCTGACTTGTTGGAGCCACAGGGTAGGGTGTTCTGGCCTGCAGAGAAATGGATATGTCAGTGTCATGGGCTCCCGTTTGCTTCCAGTTGCATTCATGTAGCAGCTCAGCAGAGAACGATGAGGTACAGCAGTTGTGGGAGGCACTGTGGCTGTGGCTGTGCGATACTGGCGAGGGGGGGGGAGATCGTTCTCACAGTAGTATCAATCACAGACTTCTCCTGAGCAGGCAGTGATTTTACACTTGTGTAATCCTCAGAGTCAGTGAGACTGGAAACAAATTCAGGGAGTGATTTTTGAGAACCCGCTTCTCCTTCTTTATGTTGTTTGATCACCTGCAGGAGGAGGGAAATGAAGTGCAAGAGCTGTTCTAAAACGATGATGAAGTATCAGGTATATTCGGGGAAATCTGCTCATGCAATCTGTCATCACACCCCTGCAATGATGTGGCAGGTACCTGCCTGTGCCGTCAGGCTGGGGACAGGCAGCAGCACAGCACTACTGAGATGCTCAGCCCATCCATTTGGGTATTTTCCTGCCAGCCGGGTGAAGCGTCCCACCCCTCTCCCACCCTGCTGACCACAGGAACAGTCTTGGTAGATCTGGAATGGCCAAACAAGGGAGCTGCCTGACAGCCACCCCTGGGCAGAGTCACTCACATCTTTTGCACTATTATCTTTTTTCCCCACTATTTGAGCATCCTTTTTGCCACATTTGTACCTCTCTACACTCATCCTGGCCTTCTCCCATATGAAGAGCTTTTCCCCACTTAATAATTCCACCGTTAGTACCAGGTTTGCAACATCCACATCAAGATTTGGTATTTCTGCTAGAGCTACCTAGGAACTCTTAGCAGCACAGTTACACTGATGCTGTTGACCTTGCATGGTTGTGCTGCCCAAAAGCCCCCAAGGCTCCCCCCCCAGCGACCTGAGAAGTTGGGCTGTATCTCACATCATTGATGTGACCTTCACAGGACTATCTGTCATTTTTGTCACTTCTCACACTGTTATATGCCACATCATGACATTTCTCACATGTTCTCGAGCAGTTTTCCAAATCCTCTTCAGTTAGCATAGCCACAGCCCTGGTCATTGGGCTGGCAGCCCTGGTTTCTCCTTGTGTGGTGTGATGGATGCCCAGCCATCCAGGCAACCACCCAAGAGGCAAAGCCTTCCTGGAAGATATTCGTGAGCAGCACGTGAAGAAATAAACTCAGCAGTTCCAACAGCAGCATTTCAGCATCTCTCTGTGTTAGCGGTCATACTCAGACAACAGCATTAAATAGATAATGATAAAATAGGGAGCACCTCTGTCTAAAATGGACATGCTGCAAGGTCTCGTGAGACGTGCTGGGACCTGGAGCCCCTGGGACCCCTGGGTCTTCAGGCAAGGTAACAGGATGCAGTCACCTTGGGATGGTGGAAGAACTGTTTTTAAATCTCTAAATGAAGTCAGAGAGAATACCTTGCACTGAAACCTCTGAGGAGAGCTGGGAGCAATGATTGCAATTTAGTTCAAAGTCCACACCCAGTGCCCTAGGGAAGTAAATAAAATAGAAATCAAATACTTCAAAGCTCCCTGTGCTCTTTCCAGAAAGCAGTGTGCTGTCAGGCTGACCTTGGGCCTCCAGGGCTGGGGGAGCTGCACCACGACTGGCTCTGTCTGAACCTCTTTGGCTGCAGCTGGAGTTGTGCTTGATCAGCATTTCCAAACACATTCCAGCCCTCACCATCTAGTCTGAGCCCCTGCATGCCAGCCAGAGTAATCTCTGCTGGTGATGTCTACAAGGCTATAGTTTGTTGCAGTCAGGACGCTGTATGACTATCTGGTTAGATTTAAAGGCTTCATCTGATGGAGACTCAATAACATTCTCAGATGATTTGTTCCAGCTGTGAGTCTCCTTCACGTGTATGTAGTTGAACCCCATCCACTTGTATGCATTTACACCCTACTTGTAGAAATGAGTGATTTCAGGTTCCAAAGGCATCTGAGCCACCTCTTCCTACTCAATAAAAGTATCTCCCCGCTACAGGTCTTTTACCTGTGTAGATATCTGTGAACTTTGCTTCACAGTCATTCTTTTAGTTTGATAAATGCCATCAATTAGAAGCATAGAAGCAATCGTAGAATCATAGAATGGCTTGGGTTGGAAGGGACATCAGAGATCATCTAGTTCCAACTCCCTTGGTGCAGGCAGGGCTGCCAACCACTAAATCAGGCACCAGATCAAGCTGCCCAGGGCCCATCCAACCAGGCCTTGAACACCTTGAACAACAGAGATGAGGCATCCACAGCTTCTCTGCACAGCCTGTGCCAGCTTCCAGGCCATGGTGTGCTCTCAGAGCAGGTGGTACCACTGTGTGCCCCCCATACGCAGAGACTGGTGGGCACTCGGATGTGCAGCCTCTGCCAAGGAAAGAGTAGATCAGGATGATTACTGAATAGGAGACTGCTGTTTGCTTCCAGCTGGGTTTGCATCTGGATCTTGGTAATACCAGCAAGCTTTTCTGTGGCTCTTACATGAGATTTCAGTGAAACTCCCAGGATGCTCAGAGAATTTGTATAATTTCTGGAGTGTAAGTTCAGTTTATGAGGCGAATAAGCTGGTGTGGGTCTTCTGTAAGCAAAATGTTACTCCCAGGTGTAGGGAGTGGAAGGTGAATAAATAAACTGACAATCCCCGAGATCTGGAGATTGAAAGTGTTTACATGGCATCAATCAAAACCCTGCAGGGGCTGTAGGATGATACGCACAGCATCACGGAAAGCTGAACTTACAGCAAGCTCTTATGTTCCCCAACTCTCAAGCAACGCCTTCCTGAACAACTGTGTTAATAGGCTTCAGGCAAAAGTGTGCTGAGATCTGTCCTGTGGATACACCTGTTATGGACTGCTACCGGTTAGGAAAACCTGACATGCTGATCACATATAATAATTGGTTTATTTACTTAATGTTATTTGTAGGTGCTCTCCAAACCTCCATAGCTTCTGAGCGCTCTACCAAGCACTGCTAGGGCTGAGCACACCCACTGCCACTGATCTAGGCTGGGTGCAAAGGCCATTGTGGGCAGGTAGGCAAAAATGAGCTGAAATAATTGGGTTTGTAGCTAGTGGTAACAGGAAAGAAATGCAATCTGAGGAGGGGCTGTCATTGAAAAGAGGACCAAAAAATGTCAGGAGTACAGTGAATAAATTGGTTGTTCCATAGCATGGACCAACACGGTGTGTTGCTGGCGTGACCTAAGTGCTTCTGTCCAGTGTGCAACACAACTAAATCTGTTGCTCACACCCTAAATGTTTCGTATTTGCTGAAGTCCCACCCAAAAGCACTGCATTTGGTGCCACATAAGAAAAAACAAACATGCAAAAGCTGGAGTTTCCCATGCCAGGCTTGCATGCAGTAGCACAGGGACGTTCCTGAGGCATGTTGTCATAAAGATAATTTTGTCTATACCATGTACCAGCAGGTTGTAGTGAGAAAAATATTTGTGGTGGCTAACTGATACAGCTTGCAAGAAATCTGAGCATTCCTCTATTGTTCATTACTCATTTAATTGGGTTATTCTGCATTCCTCTTGCACTGCAGTATCACACTGAAAAACTGAGCAACCAGATGGAGACAGGGAAAACTTCTCTTAGGACCACAGTAGATGAAAGGGATTTAAATAAGGGTTATATACCCAGCGTGCAATTCACGGATGAGCTGCTGTCTGCTCGTGGAGACCAGCTGTAAAGTCTAGGTGACCTCCTGATGTCAGGGAACAATCCATCCAGCAAGGTTAAAGGACTGGATTTAGATTCATTCGAGAGCTTGTCCAATAAGATAAAGCAGTATAGTGAAGGTAAATATTTGCAGCTTTATTTGCCATGAGATTAATGTAATTGGCTTGGATTCCTTCACATCCTCCAGCCTCTTCATAAACACTGCACACTGTTAAATGCTGCAATAATGAAGGCATTTTGTCTTCATCATAGTGGAGGGCAAGAAGCAGGGGAGAGCTATTCTTGCAAAATATTAGCCCAGTTTTGCAGACCCCAGAGGATCTATTAATTTAGGTTAGAGGCTCTGCATCTAAACAGGGGCTGAGCTTGGTAAGCATGTGAAGCTTTCCATAGCCCCACCTCCATTTCCTCCTGGGCTTTTCTCTTTTTCTTTTTTTCTTTTTCCTTTTTCCTTTTTTTCCTTTTTTCTTCTTCTTTTTTTTTTTTCCTCCTTTTTTTCTCCTTTTTCTTTTTCTTTTTCTTCTCCTTTTTCTTTTTCTTTTTTTT
>PPHD01021080.1:0-13389 GCA_002909625.1 Bambusicola thoracicus | reverse complement strand
TGGGCAAGGCTGGGCAGACAGCTCTGCATCCCTCTGCAGGGACAGGGCCTGAGGTGCAGCGCTGCTTCAGGAAAGTGCTGCTTTCAGCCCCTCCTGCTGTGCCATCCCGGGGCTTCGTGCCAAATGGGAATGCTTCAGACCCTGGACAGCACGGGCACAGGATCTGAAGTACACATCTGTTGGGTGTTGGGGGTGTTTGGTGGTGTTTGTCACAGAGCTGCAGTGACAGTATACTTCCCTTCTGTTTCTATGCAAGTCACCTGATTTGAATTCTGTAGGGAAGTACTTTGCAGAAAATAAAGTTTTATGTTAATATACATTTATTTAAAACAAGACCTTAATGCTATTTCTACGGAGTCTTTAATTTTCTATGCACTACAGCAATATAATTTCTGTAACTCAGAAAGGCCTTAAAACTTCTAAAGCTTCTCTTAGGGTAGAGCAGCACAAGAGCAGGTCCTGCCGATGTGGGTGAGTTCAGTTCTTCAGCTCTTAAGAATCCTGGCTCCAGTGAACCAAAAGCTCAGTGCGTTTTGTGAGACCGTTCAGCATCTTCTGTTTGATTGCCAACAGGAAAATTGCTCTTAGGTGATGTTCCGGTTTTGCTACTGTGCCGAGCAGTGGTGGTGCAGTTTGTGCAGCGCTCGAGGTGATGCTTTGGACTGTGGAGCAAAATTGCGTGGCACAAAAGTCATACGAACACTGAATGATAAACCAAAGTTACTTGTTTCATTGATGCATCACAAATAGCGTGTATCTACTTCTATACTGTCGTGTGCTTTTTAGCACTTGTAATTTATTGTCTTAAATAGGATGTGCTATTTCTTTTGTAATTTCCCTGTTGACAATATCCAATCTTCTCACTGCTGAGGACAGTGGGAAGAGCCCAAACACTCTGTGGAAACGTACACCAAGTACTCTTCTTTCCATTCTGTTCATAAATGGGTAACTTCATGCACGTGTTCAGTGCTTTGGTTATTGCTGTCTTTGTTAGCAATAAACTGTTGTATAGTAAAAGCTTGAGTTGACGTTCCTATTAACTAGACTCGGCATGTTTGTTTCTGTTACTGGGGCATTTCTGCGCCTAAGACACTTTGATGTATTCTGACTTAGAGCTGTATGAGGTAATAAGTATTGCAATCCTTTTATCCCTCCTGGAGGAGAACGGAGGCAGAACAGTGGTGGGAATGGTTCAGATGAACACAAAGTTATGAAGGAGTGAGAAACTGAATTGGAGCTTCCATCTGAGCAGTTGTGGCATTCTTTTTTCTATGACCTCCAGTTTAAGTCCTCCTTCAGCCTATGTAGAATATCAATTTCCACAATAAGCTCTTGCTGCAACCTGCTTAAAATAAATCCGTAGACATTTTTAATGTATATACTATTTCCAGGTTTTAGATAGTTGGGAAGAAGTTGCGGTCTTAGTAACTGCTCTGAGAAGATGAGTGGGCCATAAATGTGATGTTACAGCAATGCACTGGGCTTAGAAATACATGCACTTTCCAAGGGCTAACTAAGGAGTAGCAGTAATGTTCAGTTCAAGTGAAGTAACTGTAGCAATCACGTTTTCTGGAGCATTCAAGAATTGCTGGGGCCCTCTGCCTGCAATTTCCAGGTGTTTGGACTTTGGAACTGCTAAGCGGTAGCTGAAGTTCAGGCAGCTGTTGGAGTGCCTCCAGAAGTGGTGGTGGGTGGAAAATTGAAAGAGAAGAGGTGCAGAGATGAGTCAGGATGTAGAAGCCTGCCTGACAGTGGTGGCCTATAAAGAAGCTCATAAACATTGTTTACCTAGCAAATAACCCACACGCTTTTGATTTCATGTTATCACAGTCAAGTGGTTAAAGCTGAAAATAGGTGATTCATACCAAAGGCTTCTTCTTAAACTGCAAGAACAGTGTTAACCGCACCATCTCCGCCATTCAGTCAAGGCTGGATGTCTTCTAGAAGATGCACGATGACTCCAAGCAGTATAACTTTACCAATGTACAACTGTCAGCAGTGCCGTTCCCTGCATGTGTTTGCAGGGAGCTGAGTCTGAGGGCACCGCCAGCTCCACACCTCAAAGCCCGTGTGCTGAGTGGTCTCTTACCTCTCTTCTTTCTCTTAACAGATCTGCCACGAATCACTTCAAGTTATGCATTACACCCTGTTTTCAAGTCCCAAGGTAAAATTAACGTACCAGATCATGTTTGGTTTGTGATGTGAGCAGTGCCTGAAGTTACCAATTTAGTACCTATTTTAGTGTCCTGTTTTGCTGACCTTTCTCAAAGTTGGGACAGAGCCTAGAGTGCAAAATGAAGCTGTACCCAGTCTTGTTTATGAACGGAATGGCTGAAACGTATAAAACTGAGCTGGGATATGGACGCGGTGGTGGTGGTTGTGTTTTTATTAGTAACATTCAAGCTGTGGTAACAAGAAATCTTCTGCAGTATTTCATATCTCTGAAAATCCTTTTCACTTAATAAACTTCAAAAAGAAAAGAAACAAACCAAGAAGAAACCCAGTCTGTGTATGGAGCCCTAAGGAATTGATCCTACTTTGCCAATTGCTCAGCTGAATTACAGAGTTTTTTCTTCATTGGATGCACTTGCTATAAAGCTGGTCAGATATAACTGAGTTTTAGAAGCAAAAAGCTGAGTAATAAGATTAACGATCTACAAAGCACTGAACAAAGGGAGGTGGCTGAGCAGGATAAGGAGCCGTGTTCCCCCTTGCAGTCTGACCACCCAGGTCAGCGTGCGGTTCTGGGGTGCTGCATGGAAGGAATCCCCGCACCACACTGCTCGCTGAATGGGGCTCTGGCAGTACCTGACCACCAAGGTCTCTGCCTCGATGTTTACAGAAAGCCAGACAGCTGGCACCAGAGACATCTCAGAGTCTCATGGGTATAATGGCAAATGTGAGCCATCTTGGGCCCCGTGATGGTCCGCCTACATCAAGTGCTGAGAGGTGGTTAGGAAATACTTCTCCAAGAGAGCGGTCAGGCACTGGAATGGGCTGTCTGGAGAGGTGGCGGAGTCACTGTCTCTGGGAGGTGTTCAGGAAACGTTTAGATGTTGTACTGAGGGACATGGCTTAGTGGGGAATATTGGTGGTAGGTGGACAGTTGGACTGGATCATCTTGGAGATCTTTTCCAACCTTGGTGATTCTATGCTTCTGTGGCATCTCACCATAAACAGGAGCTGAAAAGGGAAGAGTGGCTGAGGAGCTCCTGCTGGAAGAGCTGTGTGGAAGAGAGGTTTTGTGGAAGTGCTCAGTGCACGTATGTGGGTCGGAGGGACACAGCTCTCCAGCCCAGAGCAGGCTCTCACATACAGCAGTGTGGGCAGGTAAGAACACTGCGGGTGGGAGGGTTGTGTTACAGAGGAACAAAATGGCACTTTAGGACTCCGTCTGGACACATGAAGTGAGGGAAAAAAAAAAAAAAAAAAAAAAAAAGCAAGAGGAAATTACACTTCTATTAAGTAACCATGTAAGTAACAGATAATGGTGGTGATGGTGGGGTCATTAGACATGGCCATGGCCACCAACAGGATCTTAACAGGAAGAACTTTGTTCCAAGTTGGCCATGTATGCAGGGTGAGCAAAGGATCCTTGTTTTTATGAAGAAGATGGCATCCCAGTGTGTTTTGCCTCACCATAGAAAACTGCCAGATGATGTCCCTGAGGCAATGATTAGTGAGTTGTCTAATTAGTTGATGGCTTAGGCTAGTCAGGAGGCTAGTCAGACTCGGACAGCCAAATAACTTTCTTTCCATCAGTTATTTCACAACCACTCTTACAAACAAACGCTTCTCCTGAGCCTCAGCTCCCCCCTTACTCAATGCTGATTTCCTGAGGGTGTATCTGTACATTTATCCAGCTCCAGCAGCTTACAAAGGAGATGTTTCTCTACAAGACGGGCTCTTAGGGTGTCTGATCTGTGTCCTGTATTAAAGGCTTATTTTGATAGAAAACTTAATTAATATGAGTAGCAAAGAATTCAAATCCCTTCTGTAGTGTTTCCATTGTGCAAAAATAGAGTGTCTTATGGTAATGATATGAGAAACTGCCAGGTGGTGGTTCAAAGTGGTTCGGCTGTCCCGGGGTTGGGCAGACACCCACCAACTGTGCAACCCCCATCTCACACACACAGAGCACCATCCCCTGTGCAGGGACACGGGGTTTCCACCAGCACAGACCTGAGGGGTCAGTGTGGGACAGCTGTGTGCCCCCAGCCCTGATCACACCGTTATTCTGCTCCTAGCTCCGGCCCTGCTGCCTGCCATTCAGACCATCAGCTCTTCTCCATGGTTTGCACAGTGACCCATCAGCATGCCCTGACCTTCACCTGGAAGTCGAGAGCCTCAGAAAGTAAAATACTGAAATAATTTACACTTCTATGCTTTTTTTTCTGAAAGGCTGATAGGACATTACTGAGTGTTATAAGCCCATAAACAAATCTTCTTCCTCAAACGAGTTCTTCAGATTCCAATGTTAAGTCGTGGTTCTGCTGTGGCCACACCACCGCGGTGTTTATGTACAAGCTGTGGGAAGATTTTTCACAGAGGTACATCTGTGCTAGCAAAGCAACAAGCCGGAGGGAGAGGAGTTTGGGATTAGGATAAAATATCAAACGTGTGATGTAAATAAAATATGTAAGTTAAAAGTTGTTAAAAAGGCATCGGTCCCCTTGGTTTCATGCAGCTCCATTTGGTGGTGGAAGCAGCGAGGTGTCTGTTCCTGAAGGTGAGCTCCCGCTGCCCCCTCTGCACACAGAGCCCCTTGTGCTCTGCTGGCCCTGAGCGAACAGGAGCTGAATTATGAGCTGCACCACTGAAGGAAGGCACCGAGGGTGGCTCAGTGAGGAGGCTGAGCGCCACAGTGCTGTGCCCACCACGTCAGCCTGTGACACAACTGGGACTCCCAGGAGCTGCAGGGCAGTGCCAGGACCCCCAACAGCTGCGGAATGGGCACTTATGAGGAGTTACAGCAGATGGGAGGTGTGGGACTGGTGCCTCCTCGAGCAGGCCTGCTGCAATTTGTGCTTCAGAACCACTGCAGTATTCAGGCACCTAGACCTGGCTTTGCTAGCTCTGGAAAGCCAGCAGTGATGCAGTTCCTATCCGAGGAGAAAACCCCTCTCAGAAGTGCAGTCTCCCCTCCCACATAAAGGAGGGGCGGGGAGCTGAGCCCGCTGCCAGGCTCTGCTGCTGGATGTGGGGCCATTCTGCCAGGCCTGGACTGAGGCCCCTGACTATGAGTCTGGGGCTCCGTACCAACCACAGGCAGTGGGCTTCCATCGGAGAAGGCTGCTCATCTTTCCTACTGAAGTTGTTTCAGAAGACCAATAATACCAATTATTTACTGGTCCAGTTCAAAATGCAATCCTAATGAACAGCACACTGGAGGAGTTTTAACCAAGGAAGGCAGAGCCCATGTGACCCAGTGGGCAGAGCACTGAATTTAAACTGAGGTGAATGGAAACACTGGGGTGTATGAGCATAGAGAAACACAGCATCCTTTGGGTTGGAAAGGACCCTTAAAGGTCATCTGGTCCAACTTGCAAGCAATGAATAGGAACACTGACAGCTCGACCAGGGTGCTCAGAGCCCTGTCCAGCCTGACCTTGAATATCTCCAGGGATGGGGCATCCACCTCCTCTGTAAGCAACATGTTCCACATCTCTTCCCTGGAATTTTGTGGCTGGTTTGGGGGTGCAGGCAAGGCTCAGGAGGTGCTGGGAGCACTGCAGTAAGTGGGCAGCTGCAGGGTTGAGTGAGCAGGGCAGGAGCAGGAGGTTTGGTGGCATGTAAATGGAGGGCACATGGACCTGTCTTGGGTGTAAACGTGTATTTAAGTTCTGCATCATATGGCTGGACAGGTAAGACACAGAAATTGCTGGTTGATGTGAGGTGTATCCTCATTTGAAGGTATTCAGGTAAGTTTATTACAACAGCCCCTATTGTCCTGGACATACTTAATGCAGAACAGACCAGCTTTTCTGATTCAGTCTGAGGGTTCCACAAACATGGCAAAAGCAACTGCCCTTGGAAGCGTGAACTGCATTTAAAGGAGCTGGAAGCATGGGGCATAGGTCTGGCTGGTGGCAGAGCTTGCTCAGGCTGGACTTGGCTGGCTAGAGTGCTGGTATTTCTGCTTACACAGAACCACACAGAATCGTAGTGGCTGGAGGGACCTCTGAGGACCACCCAGCCCAGCCCCGGCTACAGCAGCTCCCTGCAGCAGTCACACAGGAAAGCATCCAGGTGGGCTTTGAGTATCTCCAGAGGAGGAGAGTCCACAGCCTCTGTGTACAGCCTGCTCCATGGCTCCGCACCCTCACAGTGAAGTTCTTCCTCGCGTATGTATGGAATTTCCCATGTTGTGGTTCCTGCCCGTTCTCCCTTGTTCTGTCCATTTGACTCCCCTCTAGATATTTATAAACACTGATGTGATCCCCTCTCAGCCTTCCCTCCTCCAGGCTGAACAGCCTCGGAGCTCTCAGCCTTTCATATGGGAGATGCTTCAGGCCACTCTTCATGCTTGTGACCCCCTCACCATCATTGTTTCCGGGCGGTAACGCACCACAGGCTGGCTCAGCACAAGGAACTCAGAGCAGACGTCCCGCCGCTCTTTGTAGAACCTTCTTTCACAGGAAAAGTTGGGATGCGGGATTTGAAAGCTTTCAACCCGGGCCCAAAGTCTCACGGTTATCAAACCCAGGTGGGGAAACACGTACACATGGCCGTCGCAGCCGCCTTACGGGCACACGGGTACGCCGCCGGCGACACAGCGCGGGCCGTGCGCGCCGGGTACCCCCTCATAGCACCGGGGGGGCGGGAGGCCCCGGCCCGTGCCAATGACTGCCGGGGCCGGCGCCGCCCCCGCTCAGCTGCGGGTGGAACGCGCCGGCCCCGGGGGAGGGAGCGGGGCTCAGGGCCGTGAAAGCCTCATTCATCGCCGGCGGCGGAGAGGCACGGCCGGGTCCCGCCATGCGCCGCGCCCCGCTGCTGCTCCTGGCGCTGCTGCTGGGCTCGGGCCTCACCGACAGCCCGCGGGGCAAACAGCGAGCGGCGCGGCCGCGGGAGGTGCTGGAGGCGGTGAGCGGAGCGGGGAGGGGGGCGGCGGCGGCGGCCGCGGGGTTCCTCTGCTCGGCCGGCGGCTGTTCGGGCACAGCCGGGGCTGCGGAAGGCGGGGGGTTGGGGGGTCCGTCAGCCGCTCCGTTACTCGAGGGCTGGAGCATTGAATCCACAGCCAGCTCCAAACGGAGAAAGGAGCGGAGGGCTGCCCGCTCGCAGCGGTATTACCGCATCCCTCCGCGTCCGCTGTCTCTGCTTCCAACCCCACCGCAGCTCCACTGCAACCGGACACCTGAGCGCCGGGCCCGCCCCACCTCGGGGGCAGAAGGGAGGAGGGGGATTTTCCGGCCCTCGGAATGTGGAAAACAGACGGTGGGGCCGCAGCCGGGAGCCGCGGGGCTGCCGCTCACCGCCGGCAGGAACCGCGCACCGCTCGAACCCCCCGGGGCGAGCACCGCTGTGCTACTCCCACACGACGCTTCGCTTTCACTGCGGGAACGGAACGGCGCGACGAGCGGGGCAGCCGCAGAGCGCTGAGCGGCGGGAAGGTCCCGCAGGCGGAGCGGCGCGGCTCCTGCAGGGGAGCGAGGCACCGCGCTGACAGCTCCTGCCGCGGCACCGCGCCCGGCCCGGCCCTGACCCCTGGCGGCCGCACGGCGCAGCTCGGCCCGGCTCTCCGTGCCGCGTGCGGTGGGGCTGCGGGCAGATGCGCGTAGGGAAACTGCGGCGACGCAGCCGGGCCGCGCTGTGCGCTGAGGGAATGCCTTCGCGGCGTTTTGGTCCGCAAATAACGCCTCCACAGCGTCAGAAGTGGATGTTGTGCTGTGGCAGTAGGGGCTGAACCTCCCTGCCCGTATCGTGTTACGTGTTGTTGCCGTGTGACAGATGGCAGCAGAGGGGCAGTCTGAAAGCGGTGTCTGAAGCGTGTGTGGAGCAAAGGTGTGTCACCGAGTTCCTCCATGTGGAAAAATGGCGCTCATTGGCGTTCATCAGCACTTGGTGAATGTTTCTGGTGACCACGCAGTGGATGTCAGCTCAGTGAGGGTGACGTGTGGCAGTGGGTCACTCCGCTGGTGCAGGTGTTTACAAGCACAGCACGCAGGCTCTTGTTTGCTGCTGGTGAAAATGCACAGCCAATGGTAGTGACTGTGTTGAAAAGCGGCTGAGACTTTGCTTTGTCAAGTAGTGTTATTGTGCTGCAGCCAGGCCCTTGCTGGCCGTGCTGGGTCTTTGACCTAAGCGCAGGACAAAATCAACAGCCCCTAAACAAGGAGGTTCATGGAGAGCCACAGGGACACTGCCCTGGCTGGGCAGTGAACGAGCACTGCTTTTGGAGCAGGTGGGGAAAGGGATGGATGGGAATCAGGGGCCGCATAGCACCATTTGTTACAGGTCTGTTTCCTCTGCTGGAACCATTTTCTCAGTCATCTGGAAGCCATTAGCTGTTCCCACTCCGCTCTCTGTGGCTTCACCTTGAGCACTGTGTGCAGGTTTGGGCACCGCCTGCACTAATGAAACTATCAGAGAGCCTCCAAAGGAGGGCTACAGAGATGGGGGTGGGTCTGGAGGGCGAGATGTATGAGGAGCGCTGAGGCGGCTGTGTTTGTGCAGCCCAGAGCAGAGGAGCTGAGGGGAGGCCTGATGGCGGCTGCAGCTCCTCACAGGGAGCGGAGGGGCGGCGCTGAGCTCTGCTCTGTGTGACAGCGACAGGGCCCGAGGGAACGGCATGGAGCTGCGTCAGGGGAGGGGAAGGTGGGGGTTAGGGACAGGTTGTGCACCACAGGGCAGTGGGCACAGCCCTGAGCTGTCAGAGTTCAGGGAGCATTTGGGCAGCGCTCAGACACTGGGTTTGAATTTGGGGTGGCGCTGTGTGGAGCCGGGAGTTGGACTTGATGACACCTCTGGGTCCTTTTCAACTCAGGATATTCTAAGAGCAGGAAGACAAAAGTCATGGGTGGGTTCAGATAGATGGGGTCTTTATAAAAACTGCCTGCCAGCCCCTTAAATCTGGATACTGGATTCGTCTCCACAGAAAAGAGAACCAGCACTGCCCTTTGGAGGCTGGCAATCACCACCCTTTTTTGGATACCATAACTGGCTGCTCAGGATCAGTCTGCGGAGTGGATGCCACCAGTAATGCATGTTTCACCTATGAGAGACAAGCCACTGCTCTCTTCTTCCAGAAGAACCTCCCTGGCATCAGGGTGTCACTCTGCACCTTGCTATGGCTCGCACAGCCCCCTCCTTGCTGCTGTAGCTCCTGCAGAGTGAGTCGTGGTGGGACTGAGGCATGGTGTGCCTCCAAGGATGCTGTGGGACAGAGGAGCTTGAATCATGACAGCAATGAGCCGTGAGACCAAAGCGTACATCTCCGACAGTGAGATGCAGAGCTGAGGCACACACCCCCGTGCTGAGCTTCAGGAATGAGGTGTGTGCCCTGCAATCTGGGCTGCAGGACCAAAGCGAGCCGCAGGGAGGAGTTGAGGGAGCAGCCAGATGCCAGCACCCTGCTGCCATGCAGGTGGTCAGGACAGGTCTCACACTGTGTGCTCTGTGCCATCTCTTGCCTCTGCCCGAGGCACTAAAACAACTGGAGGACCAAAGAGAAACACCTTTCCCGTTTCCCGCACACTCCCCACATAATCACTGCTCCTCCCAGTTCCACCGACCTGCTCCTGTGTTACCTGCATGAAAGTCTCTGGGGTTGAGTAGCAAAGTTCAGGGGCTGCCACACCTACCAAGCACTTTTAGGCAAGCTTTTTTTGTCTTGAGAGCAATCTCACTGCCGGGGTTCCCTCCCACTGACGAAGTCATCACTACTTGCACACTGTCCACCTGGACGTTAAACAGGGATCTACCCTGCAGCCCTGCACGACTCTGATACAGCTGAGATACTTGCACTGAGCAGCACCAAAACAGGCTTTCACAGAGGCTTTTTTTTTTTGAGTATTGCTCAATTCTTGCTGTGTCGCCAAAGACTATCTGAGCTATCTGTATGGCAAAGCCATGTCTCATTTAAAGGGATGTCATAACAGTCACAAGGCCTTGAGCTCCACGGGTCCCTAAAGTGTGCCCTTAGTTCTGTGACGTCTCAAGGAAAAAAAAATCAATTACTAACAGTGAGATGATTGCTTAACAGCACACCAGTGGTGTATTTTGCACCATGATATGAGCAGAGGCATTTGACAAGAGGTGGCCGTGGGATGTGAGAGCTCAAGGCTTGCCAAGACATACTGGAGGGCTGTACTGGGTGCAAGGAGTCAAACTGGATGCAGTACAGCCTGTACTGCATGAGGAACTGCCTGCACTTCTGCACCTGCATATCCCTATTCAGAAACTATTCACTTGCTTGAGTAGGAACTAACACACATGCAGTGGGAGTTGGATCAAATATTAGCATCACAGAGCTGTTAATCGTTCCTGCAACGTTACATTTACTGATAGCTTTGCTCTACTTTGTCTGTTTTGTGTGGCTGAAACTATTCAGCAGTTCAAAAACTAGAAAATGCAGGTAGGCTTAAAGAAAAGAAGGGCCTCTGTTCATATGACTGTTATCAAAATATCTATATTTGGAGGTGCAGAAACGCTGTTACCTTTGTTAGGAGGAGGAAAGTCCCTGCTGACTTCCATAGCACATTAGTATGTCAAATGAAATGCTCTGGTCACATCACCATCTGCTTGCCTCTGGAATTTATCCTGGAAATGCAGCAGCTATTCAGTCACTGTGTAACGAGTAACATCAGTTTGGGCAGGAAAAAGCAAACAAATGTATTTCTAATGCTTCCATCAGGAAAAACACATCACAGCACGGACAGGTGGCTTTGTCAGCTGCACAAGCTCACTCTACAGTGCTTAATCTTAGTTCAGTTTCTAAGTATCTGATTTTTTTGTAACAGTACTTTAAATTGATCATTGGTTTATATTCCAAATGGTTCATTAAACTGTGACACCCATAGCAGTACTCATCCAACATGGAGGTTTAAATTAATCATTCATGCCCTTTTGTAAGTGCAGTACAGCTTCTTGCTGGTCAGCAGATAGCAGCCCAGTCTGTAGGATAAAGGAGCCACTTACAGCTCCTTGTAAACTCTGTATGACAAAGCCAAGGTAAGCCACAGGTAACGGAGCATGCTGAAATCCATGGTTAGACTGCTGGATAGGATTGAGGTTACCTAGTTGGCCAGCGATTTTCCAGTCTTGTTGCCAATTCTCTTTCCTCATTTATCATCCCAATCCCACAACGATTCATCTTTCCACATGCAGGTTGAGCAAGTGGTTTTCTAGGAAACATAAGATATAGTGTAAGAGGCATAAATAAATAACCCACAAGGGCTAAATGTCAAACTCCTGAACACCTTCAGAATGAAAAGCAAACACATCAGGTTACTCCTGGATGGTGTAAAACCCCATCCCTATCTTCCCTGGGAGGCCGAAGGGAAAGCACACATTTGATCTGACAGCCGTAGTTCAGATTCTTCCAGTGGCTGCCAAAGGAAAAGCATTTTTACTGAAAACTGCTCATCTGCCAAAAAGTAGTGCCTCTTTCTCGCATCGGGCTTCATTAGGGGTGTCTGGTTCCCCCCACCGCCATGGCAGCCATGTCAACAACAGCATTGCCAACACCCTCTGGAGCCTTCCCTGCAGTGACCTGCAGGCGAGGCACGATGATGGCTGCATGGGCTCAGGGGAAGACAAAACAATCTGGAGAGAAGATGGGGCCGTGAGCAACGTGTGCTGAACTCATCCATGCGATGCTGGGTTGGTCTTGTGTAGGACGGGGAGGAACACAGCACTGCCAGCCACGCGTGATCTGCTTGGTGTGGAAATCAGGCTGGTAAAATAAATGACAGCCTTAATGCTAATTACAAATAGGTTCTGCTCTGCACATGAATTTAAACTGTCATGTTTTCCAGCCTCTGAAGCAGGGATTATTTCTGGGAGGTGGTTGTAGACAGTCTCAGCCTGCACAGCAGGGAAGGAGCGGGGAAGGAAAGAGCAGTCCAACACACACGGGAGGGTTTGCAGCAAGATGAGCAGCTGTACCTCCGCGGATGCCAGGGTTGTGTGGGGAACGGAGCTCCCATGGGGTGCAGGGGCCAAAGAGCGGTTTGGTCTCTCCTTTCCGAGGGCTGCTCCTCCCAGTTCAACCCAGAGGCCTGAAATGCCGCTCCAGGACACGTCACCAGGATGGCAGGGCCTCGGGCACACGAAGCCTATCCGTCTGGCACAAAGCCCCTTCTTCTTCACGGTCCCTCAGCCCTGCCTGCATCCCTACTGCCTCCGGTCAGTTTTTGCTGCCCAGTTCCCAGCCAAGCACTGCTCTCAGCGCCCAGCCCTCACAGCAGCCCTCGCCTCTCATCCTATCGCTGTGACCTGCGAGGCTGACCCCCAACCCACCACAACCTCCTTCCAGGCAGCCGTAGAGAGCAACGAGGCCTCCCCTGAGCGTCCCCTTCTCCAGACCGGACAACCGCAGCTCCTCAGCCGCTCCCACAAGACTTGTGCTGCAGACCCTGCCGTTTCGCTGCCCTCCTGGGCGCGCACTCCGGCGCTTCCACGTCTTTCCTGTGAGGAGCCGCAAAGCGCCGCTTACTTCCAGACCCGCACTGCGCGACCGCCTCAGCAGCACGTACCGCCAGTACCGCGCCGCAGCGGCGGACTGAAAAGGCGAACGGCATTTCATACCGCATACCGCGTTCGTTTACGCGGGCGGAGCGGACGCTGCGGGGCCGCTCCTCGGGTGCCTCCCCGGTGCCGCTGAGGCCGCAGCACACACCCGGGGCGAGCCGCGACCCCCCGATCGGGGGCGGCGGGGCACGCCGGGCTCGGGGACGAGGCCAGGGAATCCCCCCGGCGCCACCGCCGGGAGCCCGGTGCCGCCTCCGCGCCGCGGGGAGGGGCGGGGGGACGCGCGGTCTCACGGCGAGGCGGCGGCCGCCCCCGCCCGGATGCACTGACTCAGCCGCCGGGATGACGGCGGGAGCGCGCACGCCGCGCCGACAGCCGGGCCACGCCGCGCCGACAGCCGGGCCACGCCGCGGGGCAGCCGCCGATCACGCGCGGGGCGCCCCGCGCCCATTGGCGGCCGCCTCACACACCTTTGCCGCCGATTGGCCGCCGGGACGACGAAGCCCCGCCCACCCGCGCGGGGCTCTGGAGCCGCCGCCACCTGAATGGGGAGCGGCGGACAAAAAGAGGAAAAGCGGCGCGGGCACGGCCGGCGGCGGCGGCGCGGGGTCCCGGCACGGCGCGTGGTGAGCGGGGGCTGCGGGAGGGGCGCCGCGGCGGGGACACCTCGGGGGGCCGAGCCGGGAGGAGGGGCGCGGC
>PPHD01021079.1:1951-12965 GCA_002909625.1 Bambusicola thoracicus | reverse complement strand
TCTCACGCTTTATGCAGAGAAGATAAAGATAACTCGACTATTTAAAGGAACAGTTTTAAAGTATTCCTCAGTTTAAGCCAGTATTTTAAGCAGCATCTGTTAGTTATTTAAAGAAGACTGTGTAAAGAAAGGAGTGTCTCTGCTCCCTGATTGGTATTTATTGCCTTCTAGCAAGGCAATCCTGTCTGACTAGGTATTTGGTACTGCAACACAGTAACAGCTAGTGAAATTCTGACAATTTCATACACGGATTGATGGAATTGCTGGAATAGATTTGTCAACTACAGTTACACTTCTAATTGCAGTGAATCAGATATAGATTCTAAGCTGGAGCAATGTACAGCAATAGCCGTATGTTCCTCCTGTATGTCACTGGCTAAATGATGAAAGCCAGGAAGAGCAAGTGAATCTTCAGTTTCCTTCTATCCTACAAGCCAAGTAATACATTGTGAAATCATAACGAGCCACACAACAGGATCAAACACTTAAGTCTCAGAGCCTTCTGTTATATACAGCTATTCAAATGTAAACAATGACAAGGATTTTCCACATATTACACTGACATCATTGCTTCAAGCATTTTTTGAACTGATCTCAGCTAGCACAATTGCTTAGGATGTTTGTTTCACTTCCATTATCCACTTTCTGGACAAAACTTCCACTCCATACAAAAGTTCCAAAGGCCAGAGATCACACGGTCTTCAATGTCATACCCATAATTCATACGACTGCAAAGAAGTGGATTAAGGAATGAAAACTTCCAACATGTATAAAATTAGGAAATAATCAAGTACTTAGTCAGGAATCTGTAAAGAGAATTGCATTTCCAAATCAAAGGCCACCAAGTAAGGTTACTATGGGCTCAGCCTGCATAAACCCTCATCTATGCATGTCAGAGGCAGCAAGAGTAAATCGCTTGCTTCAATAGGGCTAAAAGATCAGGGCTTTCTGAGTTGTAGATGTGGCAACGGATGACAAATTAAACTAATTTCACTGAAACTGCTTGCAAATTATCTAAACCTACCTTTTGGAATCGTTGACTCATTTGCTATAATGTAAGATTCTTAAAATACAGACTTTCCGCATAAGCCACTAGCTGTCTGGCATATGCACGCTACTGAGTATATTGCTTCTTAGATTAAGTGCTCCTGCTGAAGACAAATAAAGATGAATCAAGAAACCTGTGATATTTCAGGGAAAAAAAAGTATTCTTCTAATTGCAAGGAGCAGACCTTAATTCTCTAGACCAGAGAGGTACACAAGAACATAAATTAGTTTCTTCTGTCTTGGCCTTGTTATCTCAGTTGTGTAGGTGGAATTTGACAATGAAAACAATGGTCATTTCATTTTTCATGCCAGTTCTGCTACTCAGTGGCTGACTGGGGACTACACCAGCAAAATACATTGAGTTTCCTATTGTGTTAGTAAATTGAATGGGCTTAGTGCAAGTTCTGGTGACTGTCAAAACTAGCATGCAGCCATGTAAATGTATGCCTAGAAGAGACAAGGAAGTCCGTATCAGACATGTCTCTAGTAATTCCCACAAAGTCTCCAGCACTGATGTCTCATCAAAAGTGAATAGGTCCTCACAGGAACTTGTCAGTTTGAGCTGTGCACTTTAACCAACGTCCACTTCTCTGTTTTCTCTGAGACGAGGAATGCTATTCCTTGTTTATATTGGTAGACTGAATTCTCTTTAAGACTGTATGGATGAACAATTCTTGCAGTACTGCACCTTTATCTTCCACAGGTACAGTAGATTTTGCAGTAAATTTGGCTTTGCAATGTTGCAAAATAATAGTTAATGAGCAAGGCTTAGACTATAATTAAAAAATGTGACCTTAACTGGTAAAATGGAAGGAATGTTTTTAAATGCTAGTACTTTTTCACTTTACATAATTTAAACATAATTGTAATGCTTGAAATATTAGAATAAAAACCTGCTGAAGCTAGAAAAATGTACTAACAGAAAGTAGTCAGCATACATTTCTAGTATATCTAGCTTGTGGGCAATGGCATCCTAGTATTAGAAATAGTATAGCCAGCAGGAGTAGGGAGGTGATTGTCCCCCTCTACCCAGTACTGGTGAAGCCACACTTCAAGTACTGTACTTGAGGCCCTTCACTACAGGAAAGACAACCAGGCCCTGGAGTGTGTCCAGAGAAGGGTAATAAAGCTGTGAAGGATCTGGAGCACAGGTCTTATGCAGAACAGCTGAGGCAACTGGGATTGCTTAGTCAAGAGAAGGCTCAAGGGGGGGCATCATCCCTCTCTACAGCTCCCTGAAAGGAGGTTGCGGCGAGGTGGGTGTCAGCCTTTTCTCTCAGGTAACAGCAATAGGATGAGCAGTAATGAACTTAAGTTGCACCAGGGGAGGTTTGGGTTGGATATTAGGAAAAACTTACTCTTAGAAAGAGTGATAAGGTACTGGAACAGGTTGAACACTGTCCCTGGAGGTGTTCAAGAAATGTGTACATGCAGCACTGAGTGGCATACTTTAGTGAGCTAGGTGGTAAGAGGTTGATGGTTGGACTGGATTATCTTAGAGGTCTTTTCCAACCTTAATGATTCTATGATTCTGCACTGATTTTCAAGCAACACTGCTCTATTTTGTGTTTTCTTTCATTTTCAGTATCTCATGGCAAATATCACTATAGGTGACAGTACCAAGCCTTATTGTCTTAATGAATGCAAGGTCTGCTCAGATATGTTTCCATATAAATACTTTAAGACTTGTAAAATCACAATCTTCCAGAGCAAACCCCACAAAGTTTCATAAATGTAAAACAAAGGAAAGTTACTGAAACAATCGTTGCCTTGTAGCTCATACAACTTATCCCTCTGTATGCTGGATGTAAACAGAAACCTTTACTCTGCACTTTTAAGAACAGTTAGGGCTACACATTAGCCTTAAGTATGGCCCTAAAACTTCCAACTTCCAACACAGATATGATCTGGATTAAGGGGAAAAAAAAAAAACAAAAAACAAAAAAACACCTTGGCCTTTCAAGTACCATATTTTACTTATGACACAGCCCACTGCTTGTTACTTAAGGCAGGGCAATTCTGATTTATCTTGTCCAGAAAGGTTCCATGACAGCACGCTGCAGCAGAGTGAGGCATCTGCCTGAACAGAGAGGCGCAGCCACTTCTGCAGTCCTGGCCAATGGGATGCAGCATAATCCACCTAACTGGTGAGGCAAATTCCTGCATCAGTCACTCTATCAAAAAAATACCATTCAGTCTCTTGAGGGAGGGATTGCAAAGTGCTGTTCTGCTGGCTCTGAGGCGGGAGATCAGCTACAGAGGGACAAAACAGCAATAGGACAAGGGGTGATGGTTTTAAACTAAAGGAGTGAAGATTTAGATTAGATGTCAGGGGGATGTTTTTCACCGAGAGGCACTAGAACAGGATATCCACAGATGTTTGGGTGCCCTTGTCCCTAGCAGTGCTCCAGATGAAGCTGGATGGGGTCTGGGGCAGCCTGATCTGGTACGGGACAGCTCAGCCTAAGGCAGGGGGTTGGAACTGGGTGGATTTTGAGGTCCCTTCCAACCCAAACCGTTCTATGGTCTTAAGAACACTCTGGAACATGAACTTCCAGCCTCCTCAGAAATACCACTCTGAACAAGTACAGCCCTACACCTTCCTCCCTCACAGAGATATATGGGTAAGAAGCACCACTTATGAAGGAAATACTCTTGCCTGGGCAGGCAGCTAAAATGACCCACCGAGCTCTGGCACCAACCAGCCCCGCAGAGAAGACCTGGCCGGGACACGCACCCTCCCCAGTTCAGAGACGGAAGCCCGCTCAATCCCCACAGCCGCGCACAACTCCCTCGCGCCCCGCATCCTCCAGCGGCGGCCTCACTCGCCGAGGCGCGGCCTAGCTGCGCGCTCCGAGCTCCGGCTGACACCGCCCCGCCGCCGCCCTCGGGCGCCCCCTGCCCGCAGCAGCCGCTCCCCTGCCCCAGCCGCTGCCGCCGCCACCGCCTCCTTTCGGGGCGGGTCTGGACCCGCCTGTAGGCGTTTGCGGGGGAGAAAGTAACATGGTGGCTGTTTCCTTCCCAAACAGGAGCGGCGGCGACTCCGGCTGCTCCTGAGGCCGCGGCAGGAGCGGGGAAAGGCTGCGGGCCGGGAGCGCCGCGACCGTGGGCGTCGGTGGCTTGGCGGCCGGAGGGCAGGCGGCAGGTGAGCGGCCATAGGCGGGCGGGGAGGGAAGGCGGGCGGGGGTTGACAGACGCGGAGCGGGACCCGGCGCCTCGTCTCTCCGCCCGTGGCGCGGCAGGAAGCTGGCACCGCGGCGGGTGCGCCCCCGTTCGCCGGGCCCTTCCCCTCGCCTTTCCCAGAGCTCCGGAGAAAAGCATTCTACACGCCTGAGAGTTCCCTCGGCGCCCGGGAAAGTCTCTCGTTCCTTCTCGTCGCCGGGGCGAGCCGTGACACCCGAGTGCGGCGGGGAGGGCGGGGGTGTTTTCTGAGCATTTCACGTTATGTTACTGTATTTAGTTTTATTTTATTGTTCCTTTTAAAGTGCTCATTACTGGTTTCACGTTCCCTCGCGCCGGCTGTCCCTCGGGGGCGTCTTTGGCCTCTGCCGTCCTGCGGGCGCCGTGCCGCCAGCCGAGGCGGGTGGCTCCGGAGGGCGGTCGGTCGGTCGGGCGCAGGTGGTCCCGCAGGTGAGCTGGTCGCGGGCAGCTCCGTCCTCTTTCCCTCCCTCCTTCCTCTCAGCCCTTCCATCTGCCAGCTCCTCCTCTGGGCCCCACTTCTGTGAGCTTAACCCCCGCGGGCGGGGAGGGCCGCTCAGGGCGCAGCGGCGGTGCCGCGGCTGTCAGGAGGGTGGTGGGGCAGCGGCGCCCCCCTCCCCGCCGCGCAGTGATAAAGGTTGCTAACAGCCACGCAGTGTTTGGGGAGCTGATTGTATCAGCTTCGAAACTAGCTCCGTTTGGTTCTGCAGGTTTAAGGAAGGGGAAAAAAAAAAAAAAAGAAAGAAAAAGCTGGAGCCGTGACTATTAATCACCCTCTGCCATTGTCCTGGGGTATCTGGTGTGTCCTTGCAGCAGGGACAGATAATCTGTTCAGCAGTGGGGTTTGCTGACACGTTCGTGCCTTCATAGATCAGCATGGGAAAATTATCTCTGAAGGCCGTATGGTTTTCTAAGTGCGATGTAAGCTGATGTAATGCTGTCTTCCTAAACGTCTGTAAGTGTAAGTTAACATATTGTCGATGCAGCAGTTGCAGAAAAGATCCAGAAGTTGAACGAAATTATATTAAATTCTCCGTCTGCAGACATCATAATGCGCTTTTCTTTCGCTGCTGTGATCAACTGCATTCCAAACACGGACTGATGGACTGATTTCAAACTTAATGCCCGTGGCTAAACTTTTAGACCTGCTGCATGAGGGCTTAGATTGTAAACAAACAGGATGCTTGATCTGCTTTCTTTTTTTCCCTAAGCTGTGTTAGTGTGACTTCTGGGGGACTGGTACTTTCCTGTCTTTGTAGTATTTTCTTGGCTCGGTGAGGCAGTTTAAGACAAGCTAAACTTGAGCCCGCATAAAGCTGGTAAAAAGAAAATTATTTCCTTTAAGTTGCTTTTGTTATCTGTTTTTTGTGTCTGTGTGTTTAACGAACTCAAGGTTAGTGGAAGTTTTTGCATCACTCCTTTTAAGGTGGTATGCTAGAAGTTAAGGGAGTAAACATTCTCTGCGCTGTAGTGGGGGGGAAAAAAAGCTGGAATGCAAATTAATTCACACCTTGGAAAATGAAAGTAGCTTTATTTTGACTTCTTTGTGAAGGCCTGCCATGACCAAACTTAATTTACTGTCCAGACCAGCGTATGTGTTTCAAATGCTTGGCTCTAAGAACTCCTCTAAATAACCAGTCAACCAACAACAACAGAAAAAACCTGTTAGATAGCTTGAATGCTTTCATTACGTGTGATGATTATAAGTTTTTTAAGGAATTTCTTTGATAATTGGCTGTCTGGTTATTTCCATTCCGATGAAACTGAAATGCTGGTGCATTCTGCCTTGAATCATGCAAGGGAATAATTAAGTAACAGCCAGAAATTTAAATATTTCTCACCTACGTGTAAATTTCCTTGTTAAAATGGTTACTAACATGCATAATTATAATAACTGTATACAATAACAAAAAATAGATTTTTTTTTGAAAAGTATTAGCCTATAAATTAAGGTGGATATTTTCTTAAATACATACGGATAAGGGTAACGTTACATTTGATTGTTCATTTTTCAGTTAAGATCCAGCTCCCTGTAGCCCGATGGAATTGAAATGAGGTCTCCATGGGCTAAATTTCACGTGCTTGTATTTTTGTTTGAGTGTGTGAGTCATGAAAGACAGTGCGTGAAATTTCTTTCTGACTAATTCTTGGAATCTCTTATTAATGAAGATGTTCGCTACAGCTGCACTACCATCTAGATGGAGCAAAACTGAGGTATCCAAATAATGACCTGGATAGCATTCCTGTGACTCATCATGTATGAATTCTCACTTGAGGTAGCAGTGCCAGTATTGTTGAAATATAGTTTTTTTGGAAAGGAATCTTTAGAAAGGCGCTTCTTTCTTAGGTGTGTCTTTGACCAGTAGAGAGTTTTATTTGGAGTTCAATCTCTGCGTGCTGTAGGGACAAATAAGTTCCAGAGCTAACTTTGATGACGTAGTTGCTTAAACATACAGAAAGAATACAGTCTCAGTGAAGTGATGAAGGAAAAGTTGCAAAGATGCAAGAGGAAGGTAAGGGAGTCTTTTTGACTGTTACTTAAAAGATCCCCTTTCTTATTTGTTGAGGTTTCAGATACATTTCAGTGACAGCTACAAGCATAGAGCAGTATGTGTAAAGACTGTCTGACATGTTCGGTGGTGTGTATACTGTTCTCATGTAGCAGTGCCTCATGGAACCTTTTTTTCATGTAGTGGCCTGTTGTCCCAAAGCAGGGGTTGCCTACCTTCAGTACGCCTTCTTCCTGAATAGTGTTTGAGATACCGAAGGTCTTGGTGTGGGCAAACTCTTAAATATTTTATGGGGTTCATAGTCAACGTTTATTAAGTTACCTCCCATGTCAATTGCTAGGTAGTTGTCCATTACTGCTTCTTCACATTTGTTAAACAAGAATCACTTTACTGTATTGCAGCATGCAACCTGCTTTTCTCAGGTAGTGTTTCTGTGAGACTGTGAACTGAAGTCTTTGCACTTTCATCTACTTTTTAGCTTCTGTCTTGCTACAGAAATCATCCCTGTGACAAACTCTGATACTCAAAGATGCTGTCTTTGGTTATACAGAAATGCAGTGCTGCTTCTTTCTTATGGGATAAAGCAGTGTTGAAAATACTCAGTTCATGTGATAGTAATGATAGTGCTTTGTTTCTGTGAATTTGTGGAGCTAATGGCTCTCAACATTGGCCTCTGTTAGAACCTTAGCAGGTTAGTTCAGGACTGTTTCTGGACTATAAAATATGTTCTGGTGAAGCGAGACTGTTTCCAGTTATTCTTTTGACAACATCTGTCATAAAAAGTGTGCATGCAAACTTTATTTATTTTAAAGTTTTAGGAATACAGTTATACTGGGCTCTGTATTCCAAAGTGTGATAGAGCAGAAGGCTGAGTCTTAGCTAATACAGTCTCGCTGTATTCCTTTGTTTTTGGGTGTATCTGGGGTCCTGGTGTTTACTGTTAGCTTTGGCATGCAGGAAACTTGAAAACAGTTTTCAGGATAGCAGAGATTGTATTGATATGCTTTGTTTATCCATGTGATTCAGTTTTCACTTTCTTAAGAGTAGCAAACTGAGGATTGCAGGATTGTTGATACAGAGAACAATAAAAATATACCTACACTTTCATGTCTGAAGTTGGCTTGTATGTCATTAAATATTTCATTTACTTTGTTTCAGTTAAATATGATGAGGCAGTGCTGCCTTATTCTTTTCATCTTCATTTTGTTCTGTTACAGCTCCTTTCCTTTACTCTAAAAGAATTCTAAAGAGACTTGATGCATTTAAAGCATCAACCAAGAGCCTGTTTTGTTTTTTGTTGTTGTTGTTGTTTTTTCTATTTAAAAGATGTTAAAAATAGTGTAAATCAGGAATTGACTTGCAAATTAAGCTGTTCAGCTCTGGCAGCAAAAGCTGAGTTTACAATTACGAGTCTCCAAGGTAGCTAAAGCTTTCTTCCTCTTGAAATGAAAGTGTTTTCCAGTTCTGAACGAACTGCAACTCTACTACAAAACTTAACAGTTTTTCACTAGAAAGGCAAAGAACCTCATGTTTTTGCTTTCTTCTGAACCTGCCCATTTCAGTGATAGCTTTTGTCTCTCTAATTAATTACAGACTTTGATCAGTAATGCTTGAACTGAAGCCCAGCCACTGATGCATTTTTTTTTTTAATGCTCCTCTTCCCATTTGCAAGTCTTTTGTGTTAAGGCATTGTTACTGGTGAAAGCAGAAATTTTCTTTTTCCTCCTCACCCTTGAGCAACCCAGTGATGCTATTCTTGGTGTCACATAGCATGGCTCTAACCTTTGTTATTCCTTAGGGAAGAAACTGGACTCCTACCAAGATAAGAAACTTGATATAGGTAGAAGTCTTCAAGTAAGATATCCTCTTGCCTCATTTCTGTAATGTGTACACTGTGTCTCGCTGCTTTAAGTGGACATAGAAATGTGGTTGAAACTGGGAGAAAGAGAATTACAACTTGGTAGCAATTAGCTGGAAGCAGAATATGAAGAAGATAAAACACTTAATGTTCCAGGAAAAGCAAGAAATCAAGGTGAAGTATGGCTGGATATCTAAGCCCTGGAACTTCTACAGGATATCCGTCTCAGAGAAAGTTATAGAAAGGAAACATAAAGCAAACTGCTGAGTCACAACGACAGGTTACTCAGTCAGTAACTCTTAATCATTGCATGGGACTATTGCAAAATCTGGAAACAGGTGCGTCCAGTTTTTCAATATTTGATCAACCAGCCATCTTTGGAAGTAACAGCAACAGTTTGCCTAGACTAGAGCATAATGCGGACCAGTGCTTTCACTGTTTTCTCTGCACTTCAAATTCTTCTGCTTATGCTTTAAGTAGTGAATGACCCTAATGTGAGAATATGTTGGCTATCTAAATCTAAGTAGCAGAAAATTGTTGTGCGTAAAGGTAATGTGAACTGGACTACACTGAGGTTTTTCATTTATTGGGTTGTGATTTGTTTGTTTGTTTGTTTTAAATCTGAAAGCATAGAGAATATCTTTTGCAGGATTGCATACATCATTAAAAGATAGCAGTGTGTTTGCCAAAGGAAGTTCCTTCAAGGGTATGGATAGCCTGAAAAATGTTAAATGCTTGTAAAACATGTATGTCTTGTAGCTGTTAAGCTTCTGAAACCACTGAGGATGTGACTAAAGAAGAATATTTGCAGAAGTTAGTTTCAGATTTATAGGGAGCAATTCCCAGTAAAAGCCTCACTGTAGCTGCACTGAATTAGCCTTTGAAGCTCCTCTTCGCAGTTCCTGTAGGAAGGAACCTAGGAAAGCTATTTGAGGTTAGAATTTCTTTTCTGAATAGTTCCCACAAGCATCTACAAATTAAAATTTGGATCTAGTGGGAGGAGGAAAAGTCACCTGCTTGTAAATTTTTCTAAATCCTGAACTACTATGATGTATAAATATGGTTTGCTGAAAGATGTAACTGGTTGCCTCGCTAAGGTTTTCTTGCTGTTCCAAATATTAAAGGGTAAGCAGGACACAACAGGGGAGAGCTTCCTAACTGTGTAAGAAAATTACTGGTTTCTCAAAATTCTGATAAAACCAGAAAAAGCAAGTCTGTATGCCACCTGTACAATGTTAACTTTACCCCTGAAGTGAATTCTTGCAGTTAGACTGATTAGTGAAAGACTAGACTGTGTTCCAACCTTAAAATCATGCATTGCACTGGGGGGTGAATGTTTTTGCCGTTCTTTTTAGCTGTTCTGTTTGTTTGTTTTTTCCTTTTAGTTGTGTCTTACGCTTGAGGTAGTAATTCTTACTGTGTAGAACTGTTCACTTTGTTCCCTGGATAATACAGAAGAAGAAAATCACTAATGTTTTCCACATTAATGAACTATGCAGGCAAACTTGAAGCCCCACTGATATAAGAAAATCACAAGTCATGAGTAGAAACAGACTTTGCAAAAAAAACTTGGTTTTGATGTTGTACCTACACTGAAGCTTATACCAGAATACCTCTGTATCTTTGAGGATAACTTTTTTGTTTGCTCCTGGCTGAGCTAGTGCAACCTTTCTGGGTAAAAAAAAAAACCACAAAAACTTCATTAGTAAATGAAGGAATAGGTTGTGCAGGAATGAGTACGTCAAAGAGAAAGATTACCTTTCAGAATCATTGTATGTGCCTCATGCATGTCATTTTCTAAGTCTGATGTATGTGTCATTGCCTTTCTGCTTCTAACTTTTCTCGTATACTTGGTCTTGCAAGATAATTGTATGTGAAGGCCTTAAGTTCCTTTGGGTTATGATGACTCATTCACCGTGAATGTAGTGAGTAATGGGACATTTCAGTTTAATTTAAAGAAAAGAGAACAAATGTTGCTCACAGTCATTTTATAGCTTTTCTCCTTTCTTCTCTGTGAGATTCATAGTGCATGTACACGGCATACACTGTTAACTTCAAAACCATTGGTCTTTAATCTTCCTGGTTGAACCAATTCTGTTAGGGAGAAGAAGTCTTAAAAGTAGGTCCCCTAACTTTAAAATACTTCCCTAGCTATACTGACCAACGATGCGCAAATTGAAGAAGAGAGACTGTGCTTTGAGTTTGGAGTGCCTGTTGTGTCTTTTTAAAAATCCTTAACTGATATGCTTGCTTGAGAGAAATGACAATTCTTTTGTAGTGTTGTGGCATTTATAGCACAGGTAAAATACTTTCCGAGCTTGAAATATGGCCTACAGTATTTTCAGCAGAGTTGGCAGATGGTGCTTCTAGTGATCTGTCTATCTATAGGTAGGTATCTCTT